>JAJOOF010019999.1:0-19094 GCA_029582545.1 Solanum lignicaule | reverse complement strand
CTCTATCACTTCTAATTCTTTTTATTTTTCTTCCAAACTGATTTTTAACCTCATGGAGATAAGTTTTGAAATTTTCAAAAGCATCACTTTTATTTTTCATCAAGTAAACATATGTAAACTTAGAAAAATCATTAATGAAAGTGATAAAATATCTATTACCTCCACGAGTTAAAATTCCACAAAGTTCACAAATATCAGTATGAACTAATTCTAACAAATCAGTTTTTCTTTCAACTTGAAAATGAGGCCTTTTAGTGATTTTGGCTTTACTACAAGCCTAACACTTTTCAAAATTCTTTTTAATTATTGGGATTAATCCTAAACTACTCATGATTCCAACATAACGATCATTAATATGACACAAACGAGCATGCCAAAAATTAGTAGAAGAAAGCATATAAATAGAAGTAGAAGCTTTATTCACTTCTACATTCAATTTGAACATCCCATCACAAGCATACCCCTTTCCCACAAAAATATCTTTTTTCACAATTACATATTGATCAGATTCAATAATCTTTTTAAATCCTGCTTTATTAAGAGGAAAACTAGACATCAAATTTTTTCTCATGGAAGGAGTATAGAGTACATCTTTCAAAGTTAATACCCTTCCAGAAGTAAAACACAATTCGACATCTCCCGTTCCAAGCACTTGAGTTTTGTGAGAATCACCAAGCATGATGGTTTTGGGCTCCTCAAAATGAGTATATTTTTTAAACCAGTCTTTGTTATAACAGACATGACGGTTTGCACCAGAATCATCCCACCATCCATCAACACTCTCAGTCATGTTTATGTCGGTAATCACCGCCACAAAAGGTTCTTCGGTAATGTTTGCATGAGGGTTAGGACCACGTTTCCAGAATCTGCAAAATCGAGCAATATGCCCACTCTTGCCACAAACAAAGCACGGTCCCTAATCTTGAACTTGTTGATTTTGTGCTTGGTTATTTTCAACATTATTTTTCTTGGGAGGACTATTATTATTTTTCTTAAATTTTTTCTTCTTAGGCTTCAAAGAAGTATTTTTTGTGAGTTCCAAGAGTAGCATTATTTGAAGTAATTAAATTTACCTTCGTTGTGATGTTGCTCTCTTCTTTTTGTAAAAATGCATATTTGCCCCTTGCCTCTTCACCATCGTACTTTTCCACTTTCTCATGATGAGAAATGAGTTCATCATCATCCATGGAGGTGTCATCAACATTCCATTTTTTGAAATGGTTCCTATTGAATCAAAATGGCTTATTAAGGTCTCCCATCTTGACATCCACATTTTTTTCAATTGTAGTCATTCTAAATCTCCTTAAAATTGTTAATGAAAATTTACAATAAAACAAAAAATACAAGATTACAATTGAAATAAAATGAAGAAACAGAAATCTCTTCAGGCTGAGGCGCGGATATCTCGCTCTCTTTAAGGAGATTCAAGTCCACTGCAGCAAATGTTTTTCACCGATCTAGCAATAGTTCTCCTTGACTTGTCCCCTCCAGGATACAACAGCCTTACACAAAGTATAACTCAACAACTCTGGACAAGAGTTGAGTCCAAAGCTCCACAAAAAGAACACCTCCCTTCAACTAATAAAAATTCTCTTTTTTGACTAACTCTTTCACTCTATCTTTTTCTTCTATCTCTAAAACAAATGAAGACTACCAATATTTATAGTTGAGGAAGTCTTCCTAGGAATAAATAGGAAGATAATGGGATGGTAAATAGTGAAGATAATGATCTTAGGAGTTACATAGGTTACAAGAATAATAGAGGAATAAAGAATGGAATAATGAGAGGGGTAACCAATGCCTTTAACGTGCACTGGCACAACGGCCAACTTTCCAACGTTCACAGAAACGTTCATCACAAAGGCTAATGCAATAATGCCTTTGGTTATTAATTATCCACTAAGGCACAAATGTTTATCCATTGCAAGCAATGATCCAGTAGATGCTCCAACGAATAGACAAACAAAAATTGTTAATATGGCCATTCCAAGATAGAATATAATATACTATTAAAATGTTGACCAACACTTACTTTTCTAGTATTTGACAATTGAGCTAAAACATTTATCTCAAAAGCATTTATACATAATCTTACAAAATATTATATGAATGGGAGGAGGTGGGGAGTGAGGCCTTGGGGTGGCGAAGGTGGGATGATCAAGGGGTAGGGGTGTTGTTAGTCTGTGTTCAAAATATTAAACAAGAGATGTCAAAGTAAACTGAAAAGTAGAAAATCAGAAAATATTCGAGACCACAAAATTCACTATTGGCTCTTTAAGAAAATTTATCCCCGCTCACTATATAAAGGTTATGGATTACTTAGTTTCCTCCCAAGATCAATTAGATATACATGTTAAAGAAGTAGTGGTACCTTAAACTTCAATAACTTTCGTGAACTCAAAAGTCAGCAACTAATCACACGAAGATTCGATATTTGTATTCATAAGAAAATATATACATAAAAAGAAGTAAATTCGATGCAAAAATTAAGGAAAAACCTCACTATTTATAGCCAACGATCTGAATTGAAGAGGTGTAAACTCAACTATTCAGAACAGTTCATGTTGAGAGGAAATATCTGTTTAGAAGAAACTAGTTCTTTCTGAATATTTTCCATGAATTTTAAATTAATTTCGCAAATTAATTAATAAATAAAATTATGCAAATTAATATTAATATCATAAAAAGATGATTAATGAGAATGATAAATAATTTTTGTCTACAAAATTATTAATGAGATCTAAGCTCTTTTATAACTAGAAGGAGTATTTCTAATTAAATGCACAAAAATTCTCAGGGTTAAACTTGATACCGCCCCTAGTTCCATATCAACCCCTAAGCCCTAAACCTTTCAAGAGTCCAAAGAATCTTTTAAGAAATTTTCACAAAGGAAATCTTTTATATGATTCTCAAAAGATTTACTTTAGCTCCATCAAATATTCTTTACGAGGTTAGCACTAATCCTCATTTGGTGGATGGTATTTCTTATATTATATTTTATTATATATAATTATATAAGAATCCTAGCTAGCTAGCTAATTACACCACTTTAAAATGAATATAATTAAGTCACATGTTAAGTTGTAATGCCATATTTTAAGTTTGGAGATTCAATCAACCCACTAACCCCTAATTGACACATCTACATGCATTCAGCATCATGAATACTTATCCCAAGAGTTATTTCATGCATTTTTTTTAACCTTTCAAGATATTGAAGAGTTTTTTTGTAAATTTTTTACAAAGGCAATCTCATCAAATCCTTTCGTAGATTAGCACTAATTCTCATTGGGTGGGTGGTTTTCTTTTTAACTTGTATTTTATAAAAGCATAATCCTAGTTAGATAGCTACTTGCACATTAATTTCTTCATAAAGCTATACTACTTTCCTAACACTTCCCTTCCACTGTCCAAATTAGTAAATAAGCATTTTCCAAACTATAAATACCCCCCACTAATTACTAAATGTCTCCCATCACCAAAACAAATTAAACTAAACCATCTTTCAAGTAAACAAAACAACCCCAGCAAACAAAAATTCTAATTTTTTTTCTCATGGAGAATACTCATGATTTTTCATCTATAAGTTGTGAAATACAAATCATAAGAGCAAGAAACATAGAACAAATAAGTTCATTAGGAAAAAACAACTTGTTTGTTAGATGTTATCTTCCAACAGGAAACAACAACCAAAGAGTTAAGCTAAACACTCAAGAGATCTCATCAAAATCAAACTTGTTTTGGGATGAATCTTTCTCATTGGATTGCATGGGAACACAAGACTCCATTAACATGATGAAGCAAGGAACAGTAGTCTTCGAGCTACGATCAAGAAGATATGTTCCTCTTCTTAAGAAGAATATTGGTGGCTCACAACTCTTGGGGAAAGTTGAAATTCCATGGAAAAGAGTATTTGAGTCAACAAGAATGGAGATGGAGGAGTGGGCAATATTCATGACTACTTCAAAGAATATTAATGAAGATGTGAAACCTCCAGCAGTGAAGATAGGAATGAAGGTTAAAGTAAATGAGACAACAAAAAATAATAAGTTGAGAAGATCATGGGATGAGTCATGTGCTTGCAAGGGTTATTGTGGATGTAATAGTAATAGCATTTTTAGTGCTGATGATTGTGAAATATTTGCAATTGGAGCTGCTTTAGATGTCCTTTAGTTTAAGGGAAAAAATGGGAAAAGCACTAATTAGGTGTTCCCCTAGATGAGATTAATTTTTTTGAGTGACATTCTTGGATGAATTAGTTAGATTCTTGAATGTTTTGTAGTTTAAATTTCATGGTTTTGATAAAATACAAAGATTTTAATGAGAAAAATTATTTTCATGAGTTTACTTTAGTTTCCTTAAAGTGAATCTTCACAAGCACTCCTTTTCCATTCATTCTATCTAAGAAAAAGAATTTAGCATAGATCACGACCCCCCATCTTTTCATTTCTTTATCTATATGAAACCACTTCACTTTTTCAATTTCAGCAAGAGGGTCTCTTTGGTACGTAGGAGAATATTTTCAAATAAAGTACTTCCCTAGAAAAAAATTTCTTGAAAAATAAGTTTGTTTCTTACTTTTCTAGTATTTGACAATTGAGCTAAATTTTTTATCTCAAAAGCATTTATACATAATTTAACAAAATATTATATGAGTGGGAGGAGGTGGGGAGTGAGGCCTTGGAGTGGCGAAGCTGGGATGATCAAGGGGTAGGGGTGTTGTTAGTATACACTATTGACTCTTTAAGAAAATTTATCCCCCCGTCACTATATAAGGTTATGGATTACTTAGCTTCCTCCCAAGATCAAATAGATATGCATGTTAAAGAAGTAGCGGTACCTTAAACTTCAATAACTTCTGTGAACTCAAAAGTCAATAACTAATCACACGAAGACTCAATATTGTATTTGTAAGAAAATATATACATAAAAAGAAGTAAATTCGATGCAAAAATTAAGGAAAAACCTCACTATTTATAGCCAACGATTGGATTGAAGAGGTGAAAAGTCAACTGTTCAGAACAGGTTCATGTCTGTTGAGAGGAAATATCTGTTTAGAAGAAACAAGTTCTTTCTGAATATTTTTTGTGAATTTTAAATTAATTTCGCAAATTAATTAATAAATGAAATTATGCAAGTTAATATTAATATCATAAAAAAGATGATTAATGAGAATGATAAATAATTTTTGTCTACAAAATTATTAATGAGAGCTAAGCTCTTTTATAACTAGGAGTATTTCTAATTAAATGCACAAAAGTTCTCAGGGTTAAACTTGATACCGCCCCTAGTTCCATATTAACCCCTAAGCCCTATCCAAAGAATCTTTTAAGAAATTTTCACAAAGGCAAACTTTGGGATAAGGCACAAGTACCCCCATAGACTACGACCGAAATCTCAAAGACACGCCTTAACTAAACTATGATCCTATTACCCCCCTGAACTTATTTTTTAAAAATTTTGTACACCTTTTGTATTACGTGGCACACTCCGTGACTCCACGCAATTGAGGCGCATGGGAGGTATTTGGATGCCACGTAAACCGAAAAGGTGCACAAAATTACAAAAAAAAATGGGTTCAGGGGGGTAATTGGGCCTTAGTTTAGTTAAGGTGTGTCTCTGGGATTTCAGTCATAGTCTAGGGGGGTACTTGTACATTTTCCCGGCAAACTTTTATATGATTCTCAAAAGATTTACTTTATCACCATCAAATATTCTTTACGAGGTTAGCACTAATCCTCATTTAGTGGATGGTATTTCTTATCTTATAGTTTATTATATATAATTATATAAGAATAATCCTAGCTAGCTAGCTAATTACACCACTTTAAAATGAATATAATTAAGTCACATGTTAAGTTATAATGCCATATTTTAAGTTTGGAGATTCAATCAACCCACTAAGCTCCTTATTGACACATCAACTGCATTCAACCTCATTAATACTTATCCCAAGAGTTGTTTCATGCATTTTTTTAACCTTTCAAGATATTGAAGAGTTTTTTTGTAAATTTTTACAAAGGCAATCTCATCAAATCCTTTCATAGATTAGCACTAATTCTCGTTGGGTGGGTGGTTTTCTTTTTAACTTGTATTTTATAAAAAACACAATCCTACTTAGCTAGCTACTTGCACCTTAATTTCTTCATAAAGTAATACCACTTTCCTAACACTTTCCTTCCACTGTCCAAATTAGTAAATAAGCATTTTCCAAACTATAAATACCCCCACTAATTACTAAATGTCTCTCATCACCAAAACAAATGAGTAATAAGCATTTTTCAAACTATAAATACCCCCCACTAATTACTAAATGTCTCTCGTCACCAAAACAAATTAAACTAAATCATATTTCAAGTAAACAAAACAACCCCATCAAACAAAAATTATAAAAAAAATTTCTCATGGAGAATACTCATGATTTTTCATCTATAAGTTGTGAAATACAAATCATAAGAGCAAGAAACATAGAACAAATAAGTTCATTAGGAAAAAACAACTTGTTTGTTAGATGTTATCTTCCAACAGGAAACAACAACCAAAGAGTTAAGCTAAACACTCAAGAGATCTCATCAAAATCCAACTTGTTTTGGGATGAATCTTTCTCATTGGATTGCATGGTAACTCAAAACTCCATTAACATGATGAAGCAAGGAACAGTAGTCTTCGAGCTACGATCAAGAAGATATGTTCCTCTTCTTAGGAAGAATATTGGTGGCTCACAACTCTTGGGGAAAGTTGAAATTCCATTGAAAAGAATATTTGAGTCAACA
This sequence comes from Solanum lignicaule, assembly GCA_029582545.1. Taxonomy (NCBI): domain Eukaryota; kingdom Viridiplantae; phylum Streptophyta; class Magnoliopsida; order Solanales; family Solanaceae; genus Solanum; species Solanum lignicaule. Next base: position 12,321 of record JAJOOF010019999.1, on the reverse strand, counting down.
AGAATGGAGATAGAGGAGTGGGCAATATTCATGACTACTTCGAAGAATATTAATGAAGATGTGAAACCTCCAGCAGTGAAGATAGCAATGAAGGTTAAAATAAATGAGATAACAAAAATTAATAAGTTGAGAAGATCATGGGATGAGTCATGTGCTTGCAAGGGTTATTGTGAGTGCAATAGTAGTATTTTTAGTCATGATGATTATGAAATATTTGCACTTGGATCTGCTTTAGATGTCCTTTAATTTAAGGCCAAAATGGGCAAAGCACTAAGGTGTCCCTCCTAGATTAGACTAATTCTTGAATGAATTAATTACAATTCTTGTATGTTTTGTAGTTTTGAGAAATTAAATTTCATGGTTTTGATAGAATACAAAGATTTTTATATTTTCAGACAATCTGTATTCATGATTGTACTTCATTTCCCTTAGTGTGAATCTTGACTTCTCCTTTTCAATTTCAGCAACAAACTTAATGATAAGCAACAAATCCAAGAAAAAAGTACTTTGGGAAGGCAGTTGTCACGATCCAAAAGTCGACATCATGATGGTACACACTTAAAGAATTTAATTTGGTGTGTAAGCCGAAAGACATAACACATATGAGAGTTTCAAAGAAAAGTCAGGCCACAACCGAAAGAAATGAAACACAACAAGGAAATTCCCAAAACTTGGTGTCTTATTTTCTAAAAATAGTATTTCTTCACTTTAATTCTCATATACCATTAACCATGATATGTTGAATAAGGATGAATGCATCACAATATAGACGACACAAGTTGATGTGAGGCCAAAAATATATATTTTTAATCATTATTTGTTTCATATTTATTATTTATATCTGTCCTTTTTGAACATTAATTTTATGGATTGTGCTAAATAGTGTATTTTATTTGTAAGAGTAAATTGACGTAAAGTTGAAGAAGTTTGAAGCTAAAACGAATTAAAGATGTAAGATTATACAAGAAAATTAAGCAGACAACTTAATGGATTAAATTAAATATAATAATATATAAAATTATATGCTGCAAAGTGCACATTCAAGAAACTTGAAAGGAGAATATTGTTGCCAACCACGTGGCAGATTCTGAAGGCAGTGGCCAATTGAGGAGCTGCGCACAATCTTAAAGGCGGCGGACAGAACACGTACAACAATTTCAACTCAGTTTTGGTTTTGCTTTCCTCGTTTGTTTTGGTCCCAATTAATTTATTTAGGATTTTCTACATTTATAAATAGTCCATAAAATAATTATTGGACAATCAATATAGAGTAAGGAGGAGGCACTTTTAAAGAGAAAGTCATCAATACTTTTTAGGGTTCTTTTCTTCTTCTTATTTTCTTAGAGATTAGTGGCTAAAGTCCTTGTTCTGGGGCTGTAGCCACGAATCGAATGTTGATTATTTAAGGTTTATGAATTAATTTTCGGTTGCCAATACAAGTTACTTCTATATTCTTGTTTTAGTATTTTATGCTTGCGCACCATAAAATAAATCTATTATCTAATCTTAAAATCGAGAGAGGAGAGGTTAGATAGACCAGAGAATATAGAGAGCTCGGTCCACCCATTAAATTGAGGTGATTAGTGTTCAGGAGTGACTTCCAGACGAACACCTTGCTTGGTTACGAAATAGGATGAAATATAAATGCTCGACAGTTAGTCTATTTATTCCCGCTCAACGATGTAGTTACATAGCTAATTGGGATAGGCGACGAGAGACGTATAACCCGGATCATATCATCAACCCTATAAACCAGTAACTTGACAACTGAAATTAATTCTAAGCCAATAATATGATACATGATATTTAGTATATGCTACAGCCTTAGAATTTCTTTTAACTTGCTTAAAACATTATATCAAAGTCATTCACAATTAGTTACTTTCATTTAGTGCATAATTATTAGTAGATAAACAATAAATCATCAACTCTTGAAAAGGTTACTTTTTACTTTTAGTTGTAGAGTTAAGTGAATATAAATTGATCATAAGTCCATTTGGAACGATAACTCATTTCTTAAAGAATCTATATTACTTGCGCGACCACGTACACTTGCGTGTATAATTGGGAGCAACAAGTTTTTGGCGCCGCTGCCGGGGACTTAGAAATTAACTATTTGTCTAAGTTATATTTTTTCTTTTTATTTATTTAAGTTTTGTTTTTATAAGTTTTTTTTTTCTCTTTTTTTTTTTGAATAATTTGATACTCTTATTGATATGGATGATTGAGATAAATCGTGGTTGGTTGATGAATGTCTTTTATGTGATATTTGTGGTCGTCAATATATTCATCGGAATGACTGTCCTAAATCTTATTCTCTTCCCCCGAACCCCTATTATGATTCTTCTGTTATTTGTGATGTTGGTAGGGGAGATGAAGTGGAAAATGCAAAACAAGAGGTGCGTAATGTGAATTCACTTATGGAATGTACGGACATGCTGGACAAAGTTAATTCAAAAATCGTTGAACAAATGTTTGAATGTGTGGAAGAGAAAAAAATAATCACAAAACTACGAGATGCGCTTGACGCTATTCAATTAGAAATTACTGTCCTAGAGATTGCAGCCCAACAAACAGAAAGCTATGAAGAAGCAGAGATAGTGAGCCAATCTTGGCTACAAGAACAAACTCAACATCTAAAGTTTCATGAGTCTATCCGTGATGGTCTGACATACATGACAAGCCAGCTGATTAAAGGAAGAGTTGAGCTCACACAAGAAATAGATCAATTTGGCTCAGATATTCATGACTTGGAGACTCACTTGAACAAAGAGATTGAGGCGTCTGATGCCCAATTATCAATTGTCATGAATGATGATCAACAAGTGGAGCAAAAAGAGGAATTTCAACCATTAAACTACACCTTATTCCTTAATATCGATGTTGAGAAAGAGTACAAAAGTGAGAATGTTGTAAATAATGTTGCTTTGCAGTTGAGGCAATTTGAATCTCTTTCAAAACACTTTTCTATAAAATCTGAACTAATGGATGAGTGCATTGATGAGGAACAAGACCCCTACATTCTAAAGTTTTTTAGTCCACGTAGACAAAACGACATTCCTCACCTAAGGGCCAAGAAGTGCAAGATGCGACATATATTATTTGGTTCCCTTATCTTTATACCACCACCCCTTGAGAGGAGCAGAAAAATTGATGTAAAGTTAGGGGTAAAATTCATAAGTTCAAAGTGGAAAAAAAAGTGGTGAATTTATTTGTGTCGTGCCGCGACGTTAAATTAGACGCTTATTGGGAGGCAACCCAATTTACAGTGTAACTTCTTATTTTTATTTTTATTTTTTATTATTATTATTTTATTTTTGTGTTATTTTTACAGGTTTTGGAGAAGTTTGAGTATCCAGAATTTGGAGCTAAGGAGCACGTTTGAGCTTAAGTGTAGGATGACGACCCTTGATGAAAATAAAGAGAACGTGCTACTAGCTAGGCTTAAAGGCCTCAGGAAGTTTTTCTAACCCTTGTTTTAAATTTTATTTGATGCTTTGGGGACATAGCATCTTTTTAAGTGTGGGGTGGAGGAATAAATTTCTAGTTTTTATTGTTTTATTGAGTCTTTTATTTTTTTAGGATGGGTTCCTTGGCTTTTGTTTTCGGTTCTTTTCCTGAGGATAGTCCCTTTGAACCGAGTGTCTTCTATTTTTTTAGGAATAATTTTTTATTTTTTTGAGAGAAAAGAAAAGACCCTTTTGAGTGGTGTGATACTTGCTATTTAGGTCTAATTTTTTAGTAGTACTTTCTTGTGAATGCTTGATAAAAAAATGCAGACTCTTTGACACCTAAGCTCAGGGTTGTGACTTTGTATATAATTTATTTTATTTTGTAGTTTGTTATGATTTTGTTTCTCTTAGAAGTGGAATTGATCCATCTTGATTGATACTTGTGCCATGTGTGGTGAGAATTTCTTTATTCCATGTTTTGCATTTCAGTCTAGAACTTGCCCTGCATGTTATTGAAGCGAAATAAAAAAGTGTTGATTTGCTTAGGAAATGATAATAGGTTTTCTTTGATTTGTCTGGTAAATTTTAGCCTTTTCAGATATTATATCACTAGTTAGCCTTTTTGAGCCTATAGTCTTTTGTTGGTAGCCATATTTTGCCCTTGACTATTTGTTGAATCCCCAGTTTTTGCACCTTGCTTCCTTGCGCATTATAGCATAGACTTATTCTAATTATCAATTTTGAGAAAAGGGGATGGTTGAGTGAAAAAGTAATCAATGATAGCTACAAAGTGCTTAAAAACCCCTCTTTGAAAGAATGTGATGTAAAAAAAAAGATGAACAAAAGAAGTTACCTTGATGATGGCCCTAGTCCTTTCAAAGACATTGTGCACCTTAATGCATGTAAAATACGTAAGTTGAGGGTGGCTATTATGAAGGAAAACTTTAAAAAAATGATAGAAACATTCTTGAGATGATGAGAATTACTTGTGAAATAATTGTTGAATAGAAGGCTGAAAATAAAGAAGAAAATGATGGGTGATGAAGTCTTAAAGTGCAAAGTGCTTAAAGAAGTGTAAGTCACTATTATATAGATTTCCTACCTGTCCCCTAGCCTACATTACAACCCGTTAAAGTCTTATTTGATTCTATTCGAGCATGCTTAATTAGTGGAGATGTACATAATGGGCAAGCATATGGTTCTTTGTGCATACATGTGAATTTTCTTTGTGAGTGTGAGAGTTGTTCTTGATATGAAGTCCTTAATTTATATTCAATCTTTTGAATTGAGTGTGTGGACTATTTCTTCTTGTGAGGGCTTGTTTCATGATGGATAAGTGATTTTATTAACTTTCTTTGATGAGAGTAGACGAGCAAGCTTAAATTTGATGAGTTCAAAGTCTTTCCTTGTGGTAGGAGGTTAGAGGTTTGTTGTTTATTTGGATGTCTTGCATAATGATTGAGAAGAGTACTTGGTGTTTTGAAATTGGTATATGGACTAATTGTTTGTATCAACCCAAGTGGTGACATTCCTAGTATGATTTTTGAGATGAACTTTAATGTTTGCTCGAAGACGAACAAATTTAAGTGTGGGATGTTGATGTGAGGCAAAAAATATATATTTTTAATTATTATTTGCCTCACATTTATTATTTATATCTGTCCTTTTTTAGCATTAATTTTATGGATTGTGCTAAATAGTGCATTTTATTTGTAGGAGTAAATTGACGTAAAGTTAAAAAAGTTTGAAGCTAAAACAAATTAAAGAAGAAAAATTATAGAAGGAAATCAAGAAGACAGTTTAATGGATTAAATTGAATAAAATAATATATAAAATTATATGTTGCAAAGTGCACATTCAATTGGAAACTTGAAAGGAGAATATTGTTTCCAGCCACGTGGAAGATTTTGAAGGCAGTGACCAATTGAGGAGCTGCGCACAATCTTAAAGGCGGCGGACAGAACACGTACAACAATTCCAACTCAGTTTTGGTTTTGGTTTTCTCGTTTGTTTTGGTTCCAATTATTTTATTTAGAGTTTTCTATATCTATAAATAGTCCATAAAAATAATTATTGGACAACTAATATAGAGTAAGGATGAGGCACTTTTGAAGAGAAAGTCGTCAATACTTTTTAGGGTTCTTTTCTTCTTCTTATTTTCTTAGAGATTAGTGGCTAATGTCCTTGTTCTGGGGCTGTAGCCACGAATCGAATGTTGATTATTTAAGGTTTATGAATTAATTTTCGATTGTCAATACAAGTTACTTCTATATTCTTGTTTTAGTATTTTATGTTTGCGCACCATAAGATAAATCTATTGTCTAATCTTAAAATCGAGAGAGGAGAGGTTAGATAGACCAGAGAATATAGAGAGCTCGGTCCACCCATTAAATTGAGGTGATTAGTGTTCAGGAGTGACGCCCAGACGAACACCTTGCTTGGTTACGAAATAGGATGAAATATAAATGCTCGCCAGTTAGTCTATTTATTCCCGCTCAACGATGTAGTTCGATAACTAACTGGGGTAGGCGACGAGAGGCGTATAACCCGGATCATATCATCAACCCTATAAACCGGTAACTTGACAACTGAAATTAATTCTAAGCCTATAATATGATACATGAGATTCAATACATGCTACAGCCCTGTGAATTTTCAACTATTGTAAGTAATCTTATTATTTTATTCCTACATTCTTTTTTATTTGACACTCTTAAATAAATAATTAGACCGATATAATTTAGTAAAAATAGTTAATTGACAAGTCCTTTGAGTTCGATAATCTGGTTCTTTTAAGAGCCACTATATTACTTGCGCAACACAAGTCATAATCAAATAATCAAGGAGTTGAATAACATAAAGTCCTCAAACTCAATAAGACATGAAGCAAGTCCTCATATAATAGGGATAGAAGAAGAAACCATTTTATATAAGTCTTTACTATTTAGAAAGCATTTCTTTCATTTTAAGATGATCAAATATCAATCCATGCCTCTAACTCCGACATTGAATATCAAGTATAAAAATAGGCCACGCAACCCCTCACTCGGGGGATTTCTTAATCAGAGGTTTTCATAAACAACAATTAAAGTATTATATTATGTCTCCACACAGGCTAAGCACATCACAAATAGGCATCACACAGGCTAAACAAGAAAGTCAACATTTATCAGCATCTAACGGTCATACTTCAACTCACTTCATAGTTGACTTCTTAATGAAGATTAACTACTCATCTCAATCTAAAAGAGGAATATATTGTCAAACCTATCTCGAAGGCCAAAACATCACCTGAACAACTTTATCGGAGCACCCCTTCAATCAAATGATCACTGAAACGACATCCAACTATAAAAAATGAAAATAGTTTATTAAAAGGAGTCCAATGATACCCATAGTGAAAAGGTTAGTAATCGCCGGTAAAATAGTCCAAAAATCACTTCACAATTCAGAAGGATAAAGTCAGATTTTAATTCAAAAATTACAATCTACAACTAAAGAGGAACTTGTGGTTGAAATCCCCATTAAAATCGATAAAAAAAAAGAGCTCCAATTCATGTAAATATCAATTTTCCAACTTAGGAGGAAAATCCCCAAAACTCACAATGAAATCAAGATTAAAAGGTGTTTCAGATGATAATAATTGAAGGAAATGATAAGTAGTTGATAGAGGAAGTTACCCACACGAATTTCACCAAGAAAACCTTCTAAGAACCGCCTCTCCTAAGCTCAAATCGAGTGAAAATAGAGGAAATGAGAAAAATCCTGAATTTAGGTTCTGTCCAGATGAAAAATGGTCATAATGAGCCACTAACTCTCGTGATCACGAAGGCTAAGGGAGGGGCTCATCGCGAACGCGAGCCTAAGGGCCACAATCGTGAAGGCCACAGTGCAAACACTTAGCGATCGTGAGCCTACGGGCCGCGATTTCGAAGGTCAAAATGACTTGCACCAGAAATCAGCAACCAGCAGCTCAAACTCAAGAAAAAGTTTCCGAATGGACCCTCGAAAATCGTTCGAGGTCCGATAAAAATAAACTAGACATGCTACCCCACTAAATTCAATATTTTGTACTCAATGAAATCTTTAAATTTCTGAGAAAATGTCAAATTACAAAATTATCTTTCCGAACCACTCTTTAGGCTTAAAACTCAACTTCCCACGCCTTATTGCCCAAAACTTCACCCAAGGCCTCAAAAACCTGACCAACCATTTTGCTGGCCCAGACTCAACGTTCCAGACGCAATTGAATTGACGAAATTTCCATCCAATGCTCGAAATTCAAAATGTTGACCAAAATCAACTATATCAAAATAATTCAACTCAAAAGGGTCAAAAATCTCCAAAATCAATCTCGGTTGTATCAGAGACCACGCTAATCATTCCCGCAACACAAACTAAGCATGAAAACGCTAAGGGAAAGGATAATTTTCATTTTTATAATTAAAAGCAATTTCACAAGAAATGAGACATTACAACAATATATTTATTCAAAAGCAGAAAGTATGGGTGTATATCTGATTACGAATGTTGATGATATATTTCACACTTACAGTGGTGCTCAGTATGGAGAAAAATATTTTCTAATTAATTTCTCATGTTCGGTTGGTCAAAACTTTTGAAAATATTTTATCTATGAAAATAACTTTTTAGTAAAAGTAGAAAAATAAGTTCCACAAATGACATTTCATAATTTGATTGTGTTCTCTCCACCCTCCAACTCACCCTATCTTCACATCCACCGATGTAGCCCTTAGATTATAAAAATATTTTTAAGATAATATCTTTAATTTTGCGTACATATGAACACAAGATAATAAATAAGAAATCCGCTGAATTATTTTCCTAAAAAACATATTTCAAGAGAAAATTTTCTTTCCTACCAAACAGATATAGATTTGCAATCTTTAATTTGAACAAATGAATACAAGATTAAATTCGAGAGGCGAATTGAACCCATACATAAATAATCTCACCAAGAGATATTCAAAAGAGGAGATCCAATATAGAGATAAATGGATTAAATAACCTACAAAATAATTAAAACTTATCAAAGTGTTCATCCATCAATATTGTCTTAGCAAATAATTTGCATCCTATTTTATTATATTACTAGGGTTAACTAAGAAAGAAAAGATATAAATGGTTTTAATTATACGTGCACTATATCAGTGGCAAAATGAATTTTTTTATTCTAAGTGTTTGAGATTTTACATATATATATTTTGAAAACTAATTTTTAACCTATATGCTTTGTATAATTTTCTATATACATAATATCTTTTTAATGAAAGATATTCGATTTACCACCCTTTGTTATATGTGGCTACACCACTACATTATATTATAATCAAAAGGGCTTTTTAAAATATAATATTAAGCTTGAATTCCTTGTAAAGTTTTTAATTTGTATACTCTCTTGACCCCAATCTAAACTATTCAAGTACAAGTAGTTGTGACTAACATTTTAAAGGATCTATACCCCTAATTAACATAAGGAAATGTATCTATGAGCCCATTAGAACTCTTAAAAGAATGTGTCACAAAGAGCGTCTTTTTGACATTCTTATCATGTGTCTTTTCCGTACAATTACAAGATTTATAACTCTTTTATTGACCAAATGACTTTATATTATAATGAATATAAGTCATATGTTAAATTGCAATGCCATATTTTAACAGTAGTTTGGAGATTCAAATCAACCCACTAAGCTCTTAGTTGACACATCAACATGCATTCAACCTTAATACTTATCCCAAGAGTTGTTTCATACATTTTTTAACCTTTCAAGATAATGAAGAGTTTTTTTGTAATTTTTTTACAAATGCAATCTTTTATATGATCCTCAAAGGATTCTCATCAAATCCTTCCATAGATTAGCACTAATCCTCATTGGGTGGGTGGTTTTCTTTTTTACTTGTATTTTTATAAAAATATAATCCTAGTTAGCTAGCTATTTGCCACTTTCTTTCCATTAAGCATTTTCCAAACTATAAATACCCCCCACTAACTAAATGTTTCCCATCACCAAAACAAACTAAACCATCTCTCAAGAAAACAAAACAACCCCATCAAACAAAAATTCTAATTTTATTAATTTCTCATGGAAAATACTCATGATTTCTCATCTATAAGTTGTGAAATACAAATCATAAGAGCAAGAAACATAGAACAAATAAGTGCATTAGGAAAAAACAACTTGTTTGTTAGATGTTATCTTCCAACAAGAAACAACAACCAAAGAGTTAAGCTAGACACTCAAGAAATCTCATCAAAATCCAACTTGTTTTGGGATGAATTTTTCTCATTGGATTGCATGGTAACTCAAGACTCCATTAACATGATGAAGCAAGGAACAATCATTTTCGAGCTATGATCAAGAAGATATGTTCCTCTTCTTAGGAAGAATATTGGTGGCTCACAACTCTTGGGGAAAGTTGAAATTCCATGGAAAAGAGTATTTGAGTCACGAGATATGGAGATAGAGGAGTGGGCAATATTCATGGCTACTTCAAAGAATATCAATGAAGATGTGAAACCTCCAGCAGTAAAGATAGCAATGAAGGTTAAAGTAAATGAGACAACAAAAATTAATAAGTTGAGAAGATCATGGGATGAGTCATGTGCTTGCAAGGGTTATTGTGGGTGCAATAGTAGTATTTTTAGTGTTGATGATTATGATATATTTGCACTTGGAGTTGCTTTAGATTCCCTTTAATTCAAGGCCAAAAATGGACAAAGCACTAAGCTATGTCCTCTCTAGGATTAGATTATTTCTTTTAGTCATATAGGTGTTATTCTATTTGTTAAAGAAATTGAAAGGCGAAAGTGACTTATATATCTTTTAGACCTCCTGTCACGTGAGCGGATTATATTTTTATGAGCTAATGTTATCATGTCTGATTTAACTATTAAAGAAACTAGCCAAGTACCTCTAACGACATGATGTCCCTATTTCACGTGACTTTTCTCCACCGTTAGATTTTTGTGACAATATTAATATATTATATATTGTTAAGTGATAAACTGAGATATGAATGTATATTAATTAATAATAATTGAGTGATATAAATTTAATGTTCAAGGCAAGTATTAAGCATATGTTATAATATTTTCCTCTAACGCCTACTCTTTTTAACATATACTCCCTCAGTCTCCCGTCTCATTTTCATTTAATTCACTCAAATTTTTTTTATATATAATGGTCGATGTATGGCGGTTTTGTAATGGAAATTTGTGTAACAAGTGTATCCACTCAATATAATAGTGTATAATGGCATGTTATACAGTATATATATATAATACATAGTATACAAAATGTATATGTAGTGTATATATAATTATTTAGTTTGAAAGTCCCAAACATCAAACTAGTATTTCTAAAGTTTGAATTATCAATCTTGATTTTGAATTCAAATTTTTTATAAAAATTTTTCAGTCCTACACAAATTTTATATCTTATTCGCCGCTTCGGATACTAATTCTATGATTCTACCTAATTAAAGACAAATAAAGTTCAGCAAATTAAGAATTATTTGATCAGGTGAGATGAAATCATGATATGAAATTATATGAGATTAAATTGAAATTTTATTTAGATATGCACTTTGTATTTTAAATTGTACTTTTTGCTCATAAAGATAAAGTTTCCATAAGTTGTAAAATCTATCAAAATTGCCCGAATTATTTACATAATATTACAAAATAAGCAAAAGTTCACAACAAAGGAAAAAATATAAAACACTTATCGATCGAACTTTAATTCAATAAAAAATAAAATTGAACATGAGTTATAGTGTACTACTCTTTAATATAATTCTCTCACATAGTACATGCAATCTCCTCACGTTGAACATGCATTTCTTTTTAACATTTACTTGTACTCTACTTAAAGTGGAAGGAAGATCATTCTTTAAAGACTTTTTTTTGGAAATTTTACACAAATTTCATAGTGTTAAGAGCAAATTACATCATATGCCTACTCTTTTTCAAATTACAAAAATCCCTTAAATTTGGTGGAATCTGATACATCCCAAAACGTCGTGATACATCGTGTTGCAATTTCGGATACATCCGTCGATACATCGCATCTCAGTTTCGGATACATCACTTAACGTCCTGATACATCGCACAAAGTGATGTATCCGACCGATACATCACGTAAATTGATGTATCCAAGAATATGAGACAGTAGGGATTTTTATAATTTTTTCAAATAGTAGAGATTTTTAGAGAATATGGTAAAATAAGTTGTATATTTAGATAATTTTTTTTTTTTTATAAAAGACAAAAAAAATTAAAACACCTTATGTAATTTCCTGAATTAAAAGTACTTTTAATCTCTTTGGTATATTATTTGAATTATAAAAAGAAAAAACCAACAATTGTTCAAAACTTTATAATAGTGCGACAAGATTAAACATAGTGTAGGGATAAAAAGGACAATGAATCATCTCCCAAGTTGCAGTTAGCAATTATATACTACTAGTAAACACATCCGCGCTTCGCGCGGATCTCATTAGATTTATGAATAATTTTCTTAAAAATATTTTGAGTCAAATATTATTATCATTGAACCCAATAAATTATATTTCAACTTATAATCCACTACCTATGCTTTTAGTACTTTAAATATAGTTGATTTCGTATAATCTATTTGATATGTTATCTTTAAAAACATGTAAGGAAAGAAAATAATTTCAAGAAAATTTGCTTTATGTTTGTGCGTCTTCAATAAATTCTAAATTATATTTTTAGGACGGAGTTATATTTCACGGTGTTCATAAAAAATTATGAAAAAAGTTACTCTAAATAAATAGATAAACAATAATTTAATAAAATTCAGAATTTACATTCTCTAACTTTTTT
>JAJOOF010019998.1:0-21701 GCA_029582545.1 Solanum lignicaule | reverse complement strand
ACTTATAGCGACCAAATAAATTATCAGTCGCTAAAAGTCAATTTTCAACTTAACTACATTAAAAAGGGTATAAACGACCACTTCTTATCGAAGGGATACACATACGGTCGTTATAAGTGTACTTGTAGCGACCAAATAAATTTTCAGTCGCTAAAAGTCAATTTTCAACTAAACTACTTTAAAAAGGTTATACCCCGTAGTTAAAGACTAAATTAACAAAAACAATTACTGGTTGATTTCTTTCTCTGCCCAAACCCTCCTTTCAACACCAGAAAAGAAAAAGGTAACCCTACAAGCCTAAAACATTTGAGCCATATTGTGGTATTTCACTGTGATTTTTGCCTTTTATAGACCTCTAGTGAATCGGTATTGGATTATCTCTTCCTCATCAAGGTAATTTTTCTGACTATCTCTCTTTGAAGTTTCTTTGTACGATACTAATTTTTGTATTTGTAGAATTTTCTCAAAAACTTAGACCTAGTTAAAAGTATCAATTTATATATTATCCATTTTTGTTTCATTGCTAAGAAATTATTCTCAATTTCCGCAACACCTCTCAGTACTCTTTATCTCAGAAGAGGTATCAAACTTTTGTGGAACTGAAGCTTAAATTAAGAAGAACTGACATTCTAAGAAGAACATATATACTGAATGTGAGTTTAGTTATGTATATTTCTGGGTTGAATTGAATTGCAAAAGCAGATGGGTGGTAGGTACTTGTAGGTACGTATTCATGAGTTTTTATTGGTAAATTAGTTACTCCATCAAATTTGTTTATTTATTGCTACACTTAGTTGCTTATTCTCGGCTAAAGATTTGAAGGTTCACTGTATTTCAGATTTTTCGAGTTGTAGGATGTAGAAGATATTGAGGAAGAGGAGTTTGGGTTCTCGAGAAACTATTTTCTTGCTAAAGAAATGGGCTTTTCAAGGAAAATTCTCCTCAGAAGATCTCAGAATTCGATCTCACTAAAGAGGAGATAATAAGAGTGGTAGTAGCTAATATTGATCTCTAACATGAGAAAGAAGTTAAGGATTTGATTAGTAGCTACAAAAGTTTGTTTTTAAAATGGCTTTCTGTGCTAAGGTCTGGTATTACAGTTTTGGTGTATGACTTTGGATCAAGAAAGCTTTAGGGTGTGTTTGGTATGAAGGAAAATGTTTTCATGGAAAACAAGTGGATTTTTGACTTATTTTCTCATGTTTGTTTGGTGAGTAGGAAATATTTTTCGGAAAAGATTTTTAGTGTTTGATTTATGAATGAAAAATGTTTCTGAGAAATATCTTTTATTTTTACTAGAGTAGAAAATAATTTTTGAAATTGAAAATATTTTTTAATAACAAACTTATATTTTTTTGGGGGTTGGGGGGGCTGGTAGGGGGGGTCGAGGGTAGGGGTCAAAAAATAAAAATATGAAGTTGAAAATATTTTTTAAAAACAAAGTTAAATTTTTTTGGGGGGGATGGGGGGGTGGGGGAGGATCTAGGGTAGGGGTGAAAAAATTGAAATTTTGAAGTTGAAAAAATCTTTTAATTTTTTTTCCTTGGTCTGATGGAGGCTATCAATACTTGAAACATCAATAAGTTTGTCGTATTTCTATGCATAATTTACAGTACTGCAGAATATATCAGTAAAAATTTCTCTTGGTACAAACAACCTATTGCTCTTTACTAGTAACGCCAAACTTCTATGCATAACATATTGAACTTGATAGGGGTGATTATTGCTCCGAGATTTTCTTAATAGGACCTACAAGCTTGTAACGACCTTCCATAACATTTAATAATTTTTGGAGTATCTGACAGAATGCATGGGTGCGGTGACATTTTTAGAGGATCCAAACAACACAGACTTTGATATGTTCTCCTCTTTATTGGAATATCCAAGTCAGTAATTTAATGGAGGGCAAGATTAATAAATTCATGCATATCATTTGCATCCCATCAAGATATTTCTTGGCCATCTACATATAAACTCATTTCTACTTCAATTGGGTGAACCTAAATATAAACATTAAGTCTCACCCAATTATACGCAACATACACACACAATTAACTCTTCATGGAATGTGTAATAACTTGGTTTTCAAATTTTCATAAACTATCAAAAACATTGCTTCGAAACTTACGAAATACCACGTCAACGCAATTTTTCAAAAATGTACAAATTACATAGTAATCTCTCTTTTTTGCTCTTAGGCAAATTATCAATCACCTTATAGATAAAGATATCATACAGAGACTAATTTATCACTTCAACGAAATTATTTTCCGTGAGTTAAACAACAAATAATTAGAAGGATCACTAAGCCTTTATCGAACTGCACTTGGTTGGGTATGCTTCCCTCTTTGCAATATAACAAAAATAAAATATTTACTCACGAAATAAGAAAAACGCATTGACTAACCTTAAGCTTCTCGTCCGCAAGATATGACTTCAAGCTCTCCACGCAGACCAGGAGTCATGTAATTTCAAAACAAATCACTCTGCTAATTAACAACTAAGGAGAACCATAAAAGCGATGCACATTGAATATGGGAAGAAAGAAAATTTCTTCAAGTTGTTCGGTAGTTCCATATTTCATGGGACTATTATCTAGTTTTAACTTGGTACAAAGTGCTTCAGTAGTGGCAACAAGGATATTGTTTTGAATTGATAAAGACAGTATCCGAAGATTTTGTTTTGTCACAAAGTGAATATGCACTCACAAGAAATATTATATAGATATGATATCAAATTCTAGTCATTAAAATTACATGTTTCCCAATAAGCTTGCCATATTTATGTGCTACAAGGCCATTTTCAATGAAAACATAATCATAGTCATTTATGACTGCATCACAAATATTAGAAAGATCAAAATGTTATCATTCTCAAGAAATTCTTTTAGATAGGTTAGTTAATAGCCACATATTGGGAACCAAGGGACATGCATGACCTCAAAGATTGTTTAACACTAAAGTTGGGCAAAAAAAGGTACATTTCAACAGCTAACATAGAGCTATAACCATAAGACTATGTATGCCTTTCTAGTGGAAAGGCCCTCTCATTTTTCAAATCAAAACACAGTTCAGTGCTCTTGGCTAGTGAACTAATAGTTCTACACTGTTACTCTTGCTTAATATTCCAAGGAATTTCAGATACTGAGTTAGAAACATAGGCTCTAATAAATTGATGTAGCACCTTTCATCATCCAACTCAAAGTTTAGTGTATATGCTAGTTAAGCTAACCTGTATTGCCAAGCTGTTCTAATATCTTGAAAAGGTCAGAACCTCCAACAACTCCAACAGTAACAACCTGCAGGTTGACAAAATTGTTAAGACAAAGAATGCTTCAGATGAAAAAATGTATATGTGGAAAAGAAAGAGAAAGAAAAGGAGTATAGCAAAAGAATCATCTACCTTTCTAAGTTCCTGCATGAATTTCAACATTTGTGGAGTAGATTCCTGAAATTTTGATGCAAATTACCCAAAGAAGAAAAATCAATATCGTTATGGGGGTGATTAAATGTCACTACTGGTAAATTTACTGTAAAATTAAACGAAGAATAAGAATAAGAACAATAAAAAATTATGACAATATTTTGAAAATAAATGTAAAGGCTAGCAAGAATACACTGAATCATTCGACGAAACCTCAATCTCAAATAGGTTGGATTCAGCTACTAATTATACAAATGATCTATACCATTCTGCTTTATTCAAGCCCATCAAGGATGCAATTGCCCATAAAGTCAAATTAATCTACAGTAAGGGTGTTTTCAATATGGATTTGATTTTCTCATGTTCCTTAGGTAAAAAAATGAAACATATTTTCTTTAGAAACACAAGTTCCTTAAAAATCAGGAAAATGAATTGTCTAATGGACATAGGGAAAACAAGTTCTAGAATTAGCATTGCACATTGATTTTGTCCTCCAACACACCTTATCATCATCCCACCTCTTTACTCATATCCCACGACCCCACCCACATCCCCATGTTGCTTTGATTATATACAAATACTTTCAGAATACTATTTTTTACTGACATTCTGAACACACCTTTAGTAACAGAAACAAAGGGAACAATCAAACTAAAGCAACAAATACAACTAAGAGCAATCATACTATACATTCATGGGTGCTGTAAGAGTTTCATCAACATCAAACAGAGCAATTAAACCAGCTTTTCTTGCAACCATTTTTATACTTCTATACTTCTCACCAACTCTTGACTGCATTCAACGGCCAAACATTCACCCTTATCAGCTACACTTGATAAAACCAAAATAAAATCCAATACAAAAGTTCAAAAATATGAAATGAAACAAATCAAATTATAGAATTGCAATATATAGTTGTACTAATTTGTACAACACAATGGGCGGTGGCACTTTGTGTACTCACTAGAAAGAAGTATTCAACAGGACAACAAAATGAAGCAAAATCAGTTAGAGAAAATGCAAAATTTACACCGATTGAAGAAGAAGAGACGTGTAAGTGAGCAATTTTACACCACTTGCATTCATTGGCTTACCTCAGCAAAAATTGGCTGGGAGAATCGGATGGAGATCTAAGATCGAATGTGGATATTGGTATTTGAGGGGTGGTTGTATTCTTTTCACTCAAAGGCTTCCCACTTGAGTTTTGTTATCTATGTCACAATTTTTGTTGACTCTATGTGGTTGATGTTGAAATTTGGTAGAATCTTTTTACTTTTTTTCTTTTTAGTCTAAAAATATTTTATAGTATTTAATTTTCTTTCAAGTCTAGGGTTTTCATTAATTGCAAAATATTTAATCTACTTTTTAGTTTAGTATCTAGAAGGAAAATAATATATTTTATTCTCCTTAATTATTTATAAATAGTGATGTATTCTTCTATTTGAATCAATACAAGAATCAATACAAAGAGTTATCATTTATTCTCTCTTTAATTTTTCTTTGTAGTTTCTTTCATTCCATAACATTGGTATCAGAGCCTTCCATTGATCTTAATGTATCTGTGAGTTCATTGAAGAAGAACTTTCAACCACTTTTAATTTGTACCTATTTCAACTCAATTTTAACCCGTGCTTTTATTTTTAACGCAGGGGCTACTTTTAACCAAATTTTAATTTATACTATTTTAAACCTTATTTTCAAACCATGTCAAGCAATATTCTTTCTTCCAATGCCCCACAAACCTTTAATGGTGAAAATTATCAAATTTGGACAGCTAAGATGAAGTCTTATCTTGAGGCTAATGATTTGTGGGAAGCTATAATGGAAGACAAACACATACAACATCTCTCTGAAAAATCTTCTTATGCTGAAATCAAACTTCACTTAGAAGAGAAAATCAAAAAATACAAACCCAAAATTGTAATTCAAAATTCAGTTACAGATTCAATCTTCTCTAAAATCATTGCATGTGAGACAACAAAATAAGCTTGGGAAAGACTTGAGAAGGAGTACTGAGGAAGTGAACGAGGCAGACATAATCAAATTTTGAATTTGAAAAGAGATTTTGAATCTCTTAGGATGCAAGAGAGTGAGACTATCATTAATTATTCTGACATAATTTCTTTGATTGTCAACAAAATTAGGTTGCTTGGTGAGAATTTTAAAGATAATAGAATAGTTGAAAAGATTCTTGTGACTATTCCCGAGAGATTCGAGTCTAAAATATCTGCTTTGGAATAGTCTAAAGATCTCTCTACCATCTCTCTTGTATAATTGATAAGTGTTCTTCAAGCACAAGAACAAAGAAGAGCTTTTAGACAAGATAAAGTTGTTGAAGGTATCTTTTATGCAAAATATTAAAAAAAAGTTGATTATCCTCCTTGCAAATATTGCAAAAAGAAAACACACTTGAAATTTTTTGTTGGTGGAGATTTGATGCATTATGTGGAAGTTGCAAACAAACAGGTCATGTTACGAAATTGTGCAAGTTCAAATACACTCAAGATAAATCACAGGCTCTATTAGTAGAAGAAGAATGTGATGATGAATTCTATTAATTGCCACAATAAAATGTCCTGACCCATGGGTACTCCCTAGATGTAACATGGCGTACTAGACCCCGAAAGGGCCTAACACAAGCCACTTAGCATATCATAACATAAAGTAAATAGAAATGAAGCGGGAATTTTAAAGCTTTTTCCGTACAATTGAAGTCTTTTATAAAAGCAAGTGGAAGTCTATAACACTTTGTCTCAAACCATCTAATACGTGAAACTCTTTGGGGCGCAGCCCATACAAAAGTCTAAAACATAAAAGAAAGAAATAAAAGAAAGGCGATCAAATCCTCGAAGCTATAAGGACTCACCCAATCTTCAACTCCTTGCTCTACTAGGAACCTAGCCACGGAAATGGAACTCAATATCTTCAGACCCTACATTTGATAAGAATGTAGGCAAAAGTATACGTTAGTACAAAATGTACTAAATATGATAGCTAGCATAACATCATAAGATCCTAACATAAGTGTTAGACAATATAAGACATACGCCATGCGCATAAGAGATAATAACATAATCATAAGCATAATCTCCAACATAGATATACTATAAGCATTAGTCATCATAAGGCATAAACCTTTAACATAGGAGATACTTCATATTCATAGCATAGTCAATACTTAGTTCTTCATAACATAAGAGAAACACTTCATTAAGTGGCTTCAAGTCATACTTGTGCAATGCATGGATAAGACCCCATAATCTCACCCACACTAAGTACCACTTTAGGCCATCATACATACTTACCATATTTTATCTCATCCATAGACAAGGGAATCTCTCACCTTTAGTCAATCATACAAGGAAGGAAACTATAGAACAATCCATCAAAACATACATCATATAAGAAAAACACTTCTTAGACAACCTCAAGTCATACTTGTGCAATGTATGGAGAAGACCCCATAATCCCATCCATACTAAGTACCACTTAGGGTCATCACAATCATACTTCTTGGTTGGGGACTAGTCCCTCTCTTGAATCCTTGGAACACTATGGGACACTTCATTAAGCATATCTTAGTTCCTCATTAATTTGAACCCAATGAGATACTACTTTACGCATGTCTTAGTTTATTATTATCTTGAACACTATGAGATACTTCATTAAGCATGTCTTAGTTCATTATTATTTTTGAACACTAGGAGATACCTCTTCAAGTATGTCTTAGTTCATTTTAGTCTTGAACACTATGAGATACTTCTTTAAGCATGTCTTAGTTCCTTGGATACGAAGATTGCTACTAGAAATCCGGACTTCACTAGGTGAAGGCTTCCATCTCATGTGACCTACTTTGGGAAAACCCGTACCCTACTATGTGAGAGTTCCCCCCTTTACTTTGGAAGCCCGGACTCAACTAGGTGTGAACCTCCTTTATTTTGGAAGCCCGAACCCAACTATGTGTGAGCCTCCACCTCATTGTCAATATCCATTTGGGGCCAAGCATACACCCCCTTAGACTAGTTATTAAGCCTTATTTAACTCATGACTCATGAAGGGATGTCCTTGACAACCAATCCATGTTTCAAGTGATTCTATCACTTTATGCATTCAAACATTCTTAAGGTAGATAAGGTAGGTAAAGTTCTTCCACTACAATGATATCTACTAGTCTACCATTCTCATATAGGCTTCACTCTCAAAGCCATTACATACATAATACATCATATTAGTTGTACTCTCAAAGCCCTAGTAATCAACACTTATGACTACAAGCTTTACTCTCAAAGCTTTACTCCTTACAATCATTATACATACCTAAATTACAAGGCATTCTAATCACATGCTTCATTCTTAAGTGATTCTAACTATATATCATCATAAAGGTTCAATCTCAAGCCTTACTAGTCATGATACATCATATGCTTTTAATCTAATTCAATTCATGTCTATATGCTTTCATTCTTAAATAATTACTATACACATCATCAATTCTAGAAGATCATCTCTAAGTCTTCAATTTCCCTCTTTAAAGGACAAACTCACATTACTTCAATTTCATCAATTATACTAGGGTTAGGGATAGAAAACATGTAATTTCATCATAATAACATGATTCACTACTAATTCAATCATAAACAATCAATATCCACTCAATTAGATTCATACTCAACATAACCCACATTATTGGAAGGAACCCTAACTTGAATTGGGAATTTCATCTTCAGAATTGGGGGAATTCTAGGGGACTCCATAGATGGAAGAATCCATGGATGAATACGTTATCATACCTTGGTTAAAACGACCTCACAAAGCTTGGAAGATTGGAGACTTGACCTGGCTTGAACCCTCTTCTTCTTCTTCAAATTCTAGAGAGAGAAATATTTGAGAGGAAGAACTTTGGGATTCTTTTAGATTCTAGGGAGAATGACTTAATTTGGAGAATATAAAGCTTAAATACTTTTCTAGGTTAGGGGTAAAGTGACTTAGTATCTAATTAATAAAATATCAAAAGACCTTAAGACCCCAACTTAAAAATCTGCAGAACTTCACGTTAAAGCTCGCCAAGTGGACCCTTGGCACCGCCTAAATTTCCAGCAGCTCCCTTGGTGGAGCAGACCACTAGGCGATGGGGGAAGGCAGCTTGGCGATGCGCCTACTGGTCGGTGAGCCCCAACCTGGCTTGCCCAAAATTCCAGTATCTTGGGCCTTGGAGGCAGCCCCTTAGGCGAAGGGGGTTTCACTTGGCTAATCGCCAAATCACTTGGGTGATGGATCCTCACTTCGCCAAGTTGAAAAGGATGGAGATGTTCTCTTTAACAAAATCCTAAGTGTCATAGGCCCTTGCCCTCTTCCATGGCTTGCTACCCCACACATTTAGCCCTAGCTTAGCTTACTAGATTCCGGGGTGTTACACAAAAGCAAGGAGAAGACATTTTTCAAGAATAATTAAGTGTTCAAACCCAAGTTAGATACACCAACTTGAGTTTGAGGGGGGATGTTGAAATTTGGTAGATTCTTTTTACTTTTTTTTCTTTTTAGTCTAAAAATATTTTATAGTATTTAATTTCTTTCCAAGTCTAGGGTTTACATTAATTGTAAAATAATTAATTTATTTTTTAGTTTAGTATCTAGAAGGAAAATAATATATTTTATTTTCCTTAATTATTTATAAATAGTGATGTACTCTTTTATTTGAATCAATGCAAGAATCAATACAAAGAGTTATCATTCATTCTCTCTTAAATTTTTCTTTCTAGTTTCTTCCATTCCATAACAATTGGTTGTGCCACGTATTTTTTTCTATAATGTATCATATATTGTATTGTATTGTACTAAGTTTGAATAGGTTGAATCACTTTTCATGGTTACGTAAGGTGATGCTGATGATAAACCTACAAGAGAATAGGGTATGGAGTAAAGTATTATGAAAATATAAGGTAAAGGATAATTATAGTTATTAAATACTCCTCCCGTTTCAAAATAATTGAATTGTTAAAACATTTTTCATATTTTAAGTTAACTTAATTGTTCAATCTTCAAAACTACTTTTAAAGTATTCTTTCATTTGAATTTTCTATGTAATGAGATCAAATTTTTTTTATTGCTTTGAATTATTCTAAAGAGTAATTTGACAATAATTAATAAAGGCAAAAATGAAAAGTAATATCTAATTAATGTCCTAGTCTTCTTTTTTAAAAAGGTGTGAAACACCCGGCCAACAATTCAATTGTTTTGAAATGGACGGAATAATAAGCAAAACCAAAATGAGAAGAAAATATTAAGGTAATGAAACGATTAATATCAAATCAGTTGTTACACAAAATGATTTTTTTCCTTGCTACCTGATATGAATTCAAATGATATGATATAATAAAATTTAAATAACAATCAAAACAGACGTTACTACTAAACTAACAATACAATACAACTAATAACACCCATTTGTATAACTATACAGACTTTTGGGACCATTATTGTGAGAAAGGAAACAACAAATAAGACACACTTGAAGTTTCCAAGTTTTTGAATTATTGGGATTTGGGTATGGTCAATTTTAACCTTGAGCTTATGTGCATATTTTTCCTCAAGATGCTTCAAGGAGAAGTGGAGTGACCAAACAAATTTTGTTTTATTCATATATTCATCTGAAATGACATGTTTTTCCTGGTATTTGTTAATATGCATATACCAAATCTATAACATGAGCACCCCCACCTCTTTACTACAAGAAGCTTAGATCTGCTATACCCAAACTTTTCCGGTTCACCCCAACATTCCCCACTTGTCTAATTGTTGCAGAGCAAGAGCACTCAATCAGTGAGCTATTACGCACTCTTTCAAGAGTTGCTTCTTCTAGGCAAATCTTCTAGCTGCAGTGGCAGAGCCATATGTATTCAAGGGGTGTCAATTGATACCCTTCATTGGAAAATTACACTTTGTAGTTAGGTAAAAGTTCTTATATATATATATATATACACACACTATACATCGACTCCCCTTGGCTTATTCACAACTTTATATTTTGATACTCCTTAGTAAAAATCCTGGCCACACCACTATCTAGCTATCACTTCACCCCTGTCTCATTTATCACTGGCGGTCGATAAGAATCCTGATAATCATATTAATAGTATTGGACTATTACCTCTCTCCAAACAAAAAAAATAAAATAAAAAAGCTTCATATTCATAAATTGGACTATTACTTGTATAAATACCGTTATAGCCTATCTCAGTAAAAGAGTGGAATTTATCTTTTATTAACTAGAGGTTCCCAAACTCATGCAATTCCTGCACGGCCTACCACTAGCAGACTAAATAATTCCAAACTCAGCACTAAAACCAAATTGTACAACCGTACCACAAAATTTATCTCTACAAAGACAAGTACTATGAGAACCAACAACACACCAAGTGCAATTCCACAAAGTGGGGTCTGGAGAGGGTAAAGTGTACCTTACCTTATGGAAGTAAGGAGACTGTTTCGTAAAGAATGTTCGCTCAAGTGAAGCAAATCAAAGTAATAATGAAAAAGTAAAAAACAACAATGAAGAAAACATGACAACTAATCGGAAAGCACGACAGGACATTCATTCATGAAAGGTACCATAACATTACCAATACACTGCGATTACCTAAACATAGTAAACAACATATAGATAGCATATACCAAAAGCCACTAACTACATGAATAAGGCTAAAATAAGAACTACAAGGTCCCAACTTTCGATATGCAATTTTATAACTTGACATTAGCACTATCACCACTATCTCCTTTGTTCCTGTCTGTATTATCCGATGAACCTTTCCCATCCCCTAAAACAATAAATAAGAAAACCCCACTTCGTAAGAAACATTGAAAACTTAGAAAAACTATTACTTTCCACCAAAATTTCATGTACTAAATCAATTCACAAGCAAGCACATACCTGAAAAAGCCATAATTTGACGAAGCTTAGAGGGAATGACATCAATAAAAGAGGTGTTGGGTGGGGGAGGAAGTCTAGTAGTGCCTCCATGAGTTGCTCTGTAATTCTTCTCTCTTCTCTTCTTCCCTTTCCCTCCCATTTTTGTTTCTTCTTCTTCTTTGTGTCGACTCTGTAATTCGTTAAACCATAGCACTCTCCTTACAACGTTGAAGCAGGAGAATTAAATACAATTAGGTCCTCTTATTCTTTAAAAAAGTTAAATTGGACATACAAGTTTTTATAATTACAATTAAACCCTATACAATATAGACGAAGAGTTTTTCTCATCCTTGCGAGTCATTTTGTATGAGGTATAAAATATAATAAATCCAGGATATAACGCAGGATGATTAGAAGTATTTGTTAATCCTTGGATTATTTATCTCATCATTTTATATCTTATTGACGAGATAAATTATCCCATATACATGATAAATTAACTTATCCTGGGATAACCAACTCTGGAATAACTTGTTTCCAACCAAATATTTTAATTAAACTCACATTATTTATCAGAAAAAGAGTTGTAGGGGTGTTTAAGAAAAATCAAATAGTTCACAATCAACTCAAATTAGAGTGGACGTTTGATTCTTCCATTTGATTTCATTAAATTTTGGTTCACATTCAGTTCTTTGATATTTGGTGTTGAAAGTCTTGCAAAACCAAATGAGGCACATGTTTTATCAAAAAATAAAAGAAAGACTTTAATTTTTGAAAATCAATTTAACTTAAGTTTTAAAGAAAAATCAATTTCCAAAGAGAGTCGCCACTTAATTTTTTAAAAGAAATTAAAAAAGTTTATTAAATTTTCAAAAGATTTTAAAACAGAGAAAAAATCATTTGAAATCCAAAGGGGGTTCGGGGTTCAATTTACATTTGGAGAAGGTATTAGGCCCTCGCAATGTCCGCTAACGTGCGGTTGACCGACGGCTTGACTAATGGTTTGACTAATTGTAGAAAATATTAATTAAGTATAAATTAAAGAAAGCTATTTCAAATTGTCGTTTTGAAAGAAAAAGAGACAAGCTTGAAATAATTTTTCTAAGGAAATAATTATTCATATCAATAAATAACTAAGTAAATAAACAAATGATAAAAATATTTCAATTAAACATAAAAAGGGAAGAAAGACTATCTCTGGGGAATTTAATTAAATAAAAACCAAATTAAAGTAAAAGGTTAGTTAATACAAATAATAAAGGATAAATTATCTATATACACACCTTTTTTTCCCCATAATTTCCATTATTCTCTATCAGTTCTAAAATTTTACAAATCCTTTATTTTACTTTTAAACTTGGATACATAAATCCTAACCCCCAAAACCAACGTTTATTCCTTCCGTATTTCACTCCACAAATCTCTCCTTATTTTTAGTCACAGAATCTTAGTAGTTATTTTCTCATTTAGAAAACCAACGTTTATCCCTTCCTTATTTCACTCCACAAGTCTCTCCTTATTTTTAGTCACAGAATCTTAGTAGTTATTTTCTCATTCACGTTTGAAATTCAAAATCATTCTCTTTCTTGTAGGTTAAAGATATCTTTAGACAAAAAAATCTAAAAACGATATTTATGAGTCTTTTACCTATTTTTAAAAATACTCCAAATTTTATAATCAAATAAGTGAACTTTCAATCACTAAAACGTAAAATTAGAAAAAGAAGAAGTAATAGTAGTAGTTATTATTGGTAATAATTAGTGTAATATTTGTAAATTTTCCATAATTTGAGTTGGTTATGGACTCTAACGACTAATCATTCATTGAAACTAATTAGGATTCCTGTATTATTATTTAATCTTTCCATTATCTCATAATAATATCGATTTCAATTTCACCAAAATTTCATACCGTCTAATATTTTTCTCTTTTTTCTGGTGTTTTTCATAATCAAATTTCTTTAATGGATTGTATTTGTTCATGTATCTAATTGATAACTTAATTCTTATTTATTGTGATACATTTATAGATACATATTATTTCAGCTTACATACATCCTTCTTTCACAACCTTATTATATCAGATACATTATTATTAACTACAAAATGATACATTATATAAAAAAATGTATCTTATCAATTTGAAATCTTCCACAATTGCATATTTATCTTTCAAGACAAACAATGTATCTTCTCCCAGAATCATAGACTGAATAAAGATACTCAGATGATGCAACAACCTGTTAACATTAAAGAAATTAGTGATACATTCCATAAAACAATTATTTCTATGTACCAATCACAAACAATCAGATAACTAAATTATACTTAATATCAGATACAGAATATAAATAGAATTTGATACATACCTTCATTCTTCAATATTTTGATGTTTTTACAATAAATTAAATGTACAATGTATCATCTATAAAGTATAGTATTTCACAAGCACAACCAGATACAAAAATACAAATGTATCATGCTAAACATTTTGTCATGATACAATAATTTAAATTAATACTACATGTATATGATATATAATAACTATCACACGGTTATGTGTCAAACTCTAAGCAAACACTTTACGTGCAAAATTTACTTATTTAATGCATCTAATTAATAGAAATACAATACTTATCAATTTATACAAGATACATAAATACTAATGTATCACGATATAGTCATTTCGAAAATACAAATAAAAAATCGAATTAATAGCACAATATATGTAATTTCATATCTCTTATTGTCATATCTATTTTACTATGAAATTAAAGCTATGATCTATTTTATACATTGCAAATCTAGGCTCATATTTTTTTTCAGATTTCTGAATGTCAGATCTAATTTTTTTTTTTCCAGATTCTTCAATGTCTCATCAAAATATTCGTGACGTATCTTCTCAAATATTTTGATAATTTTGAATCAAAATTGAAAGGATCTTGGACGAATTGGGGAAAACAAATTTGAAATCCATAGTATCGTTCATAACTCACCTCGCTTTCCCAGATTAATGAATGTTTAATCATGTATGAGCTATTGTTTTCGACTTTTGTCAATCTATTACAATTTGGGTGAGAATTGAGAGAAGAAAATTTGAATTGTTTGAAGCTGGACGAATTTGAAATATAATTGAGAAAAGAAAATTTGAATTCTGATTTGATTGAAGATGCTAAAATTTGGAAGAGATTGAAATCAACTAGATTAGCGTGATTTGGAGGACTCACATTCAATTTTATATTCCCTTTCCTTTTTAAAAGATAATTGAATTTGTGTTTAATGTATCAAATATAATGTATCCGACTTGTTTGCTATGTATCCGGATAGCACTGATTTTGAGGGATTTTTGTAAATTAAAAAAAAGTAGGAATAAAATGTAATTTGCTCTTTACACTATGAGATTTATGTAAGTTATACAACAATAAATAAATAAGAGTAAAGGAAGAATAATGTTCATATTTGGGCCCCTGCCCAAATTCGAAATTGGGTCAGCAAACATACTTTTGTCCCTATCCTCTTTCTAAATTTAATCTTCAACGAATGGAATTCAACCCATTTCTGTTCTGAAAACTGCTTGGACCTGCTGGTAACAAAAGAGTTTGGGCATTTGCCCATTTTTGTTCCTGAAAATCCCCGTATCCACTGAATGTATACTGCTGCATATGGACTGTATACTAGCCCATTTATTGAACTGTATACCAAATGCATACAGCCCGCTTTAGCTCCTGCATCCTATATTTCGATTTTTGGACCTGTATATCGATACTCGCCATGTATATTAGTGTATACTGCTGTATACAGCAGGTATACAGCCCATTTTCGGACTTTCCGGGGGCCTGTTTCAGCTTCTCTTTCATCACAAATATGAGGATGACTCGAAACGACTCAAGGATATGCAAGAGTGGAGTCCACAATGGACTCGGATGGATGTCACATGCAACAAAAAAAGAAGAAAAAAGGCAAAATATTAACATATAATCTGACCAAAATGAACAGAGAAAAAACAATATGCTAAAAAAAAAAAGAAACCAAAGATATATATATATATATATATCGACTCTAGACAGAAGACATAAACTAACGCATAATCCCAACTAAAGGAAATTATAAAGATAAAAAGTCAACATGAATTCCTACAAATTATCACTAACATGTATAAACTAGATGGGATGATGCAACAGGTTAAAAACAATTAATGCATAACAACCAATTCCTAAATACTATTAAAGAAACATACTCCCTCTCTCCCTAATTACTTGTCCACTTTTCCTTTTATAGTTGTCCCTAACTACTTGTCCATTTTGACAAATCAAGAAAGGACAATTTTTTTTTACCTATTATACCCTCAATTAAATGACTAATTATTTTGAAAAATGTAGAGTTTTTCATCCACTTCATAATTAATAGGAGTAAAATGGTAAACTCACTACGTCATTAATTGTTTTCTTAATATGTGTCAATTCAAAAGTGGACAAGTAATTAGGGACAAAGAGAGTATTACAGAAGAGCAAAAGTAATAAAACAAAAATAAATCAACCGATGGGATGCTACCAGTAAGTTATCGAAGCCCGTAGAAAACACATTAACTTAGGATTAAATGACTATGTTCTCAACACATGGAGATAAAATAAAGCAGTTAAAGGCAAAACAGATTATTCTGAAGGAAAAACATTTCGAAACTAACAAATTTCTTGACAAAGGGTACTCAAAGAGAGATAATTTTTAGCAATAAATCCATCCTCAAATTGCAAAAACACAAATGGATGATCCTAAGCTTTAGATAAGATTTTTACGGAAAACAAAAGCTTCAACTTAACGATAAGAGCTAAAGATGGCACAACCTTATGTCCACCTGGGCAAAAACCATTTTTTATCTCAAATGTGATACCTTTTGGTCAACAAATATTAACCATGAACACTATATAAAAGCTAGGGAAGAAACATTGAGCAACTTAAGAGGAAACAAGGGAGTAAATGAACAAATTCTTTCGCACGATTAGCTTGAGATGCTATACAAATGTATCTCATAAAGCAGTAAGATCAACATTGACAAATCCACAATCTGTGACGAGAAAAATGAGCTCGAATTGCCAACACTAATGACTATCGAGTCTCACCTATCAACCCCCTGAATTATTCAGTTCCGGTAAATTTGTCCGATTACTCATGAGAGGGTATATCATTAGTATATCTCATTGTATATTTTACGAAGCAGAATGCTGTCTAGCTCAAAACAAAGACTAAAACTTTAATAAACACATCTGAATTCTCTTCAAGCTTTCTCGGTTCAAAGAGACCATTATCGAGCTACCTATTTGGATGCAAAGGTTGGATTTCAAGAAAAAGTACTACAATCATATTATAATTTTGATGAGAAAATTCAATACAAGATTTATTGCAATTATTCATTTCTATTGTGCATAGAATAAAAGCATACAAGCTCAAGAACTTCCTGGAGAACTGCAACAAGCTCAAGAACTTCCATTATCCTTGTTGAGGAATAGAACAGAACACTGTTTCAATGTCTCCTCCGGGCTATTCACTGGAAAAAGAGAAAAGGAAACAAATAGCAGGTAATGTGATTCCCCTAGTAACTATGCAAGAGAATAACTATTCAAACACCAATAGAATAAAGTTTTAGGCGGACCTGTGTGACCCACAGTTCTCTCAGACTCGTAGATCTCATGGTCATTTCCTCCCTGTTCAATAAAAAGCACGACTCTTATATCAGTCCGGACATGAAAAGAAAGCTTCAAGCACGTCAATAACTAAAGATTACCTTGTATGTTTTGTCTCCAAAAAAGTGAATTTCATTAAATTCTTCAAGGTATCTCAAACAATAAGTCTTGTCCCAACCTTGGGGGAAAACCTGTCATGACCAAGATTCCCAAATCATCTGTCAATAATATACTTAAAACATTCAGCGGTCAATGAGCACAAGAATAGGCTTAAAGATGCTTACATCGAAACTAATTTGGCCTCCAATGGAGAAGGTGAGATTAAAATGTGCAAACTTTTCTCTAAGCACTGATACCATAGTTTCACGTATCTTCTGTACCTGATTATAGTTTCAATTGTCTTTCAATCACAGAGAAAAAAAAACTATCGGAGGTTACATTACTGCAAAACATATATGCAATACTAGAGCAGTTATCTATACCTTGTCATACTTTTCAAATTCATCCCTTTCTTCCTGACTACAGTTCCTCCCAATAGGCGACACATTTAGCATGCCACTTCTAAACTCAATGAATGTTCCTCTGCAAAGAAGAATGATTAAGAAGTTTGCCACAACAAAGCAGATAATTCAACCTTTGATCTATGTTTGCTTGGATCCTTCAAAAATGTTGTCTGGTGTGTGTCAGGTCCTCCAAAAAAAACAATTTTTGAAGGAAGATTGGCATGGTTTTGGAGGATCCAAGCAACACAAACTTTGATATGCTCACCTCTTTATTGAAATATCCAAGTCAGCAATGTAATGGAGAGTAAAGTTAATAAATTCCTGCATATCATTTGCATCCCATCAAGATATTTCTTGGCAATCTACATATAAACTCATTTCTACTTCAATTGGGTGAACCTAACTATAAACATTAAGTCTCACCCAATTATACGCAACGTACACACACAATTAACTCTTCATGGAATGTGTAATAACTTGATTTTCAGATTTTCATAAACTATCAAAAACATTGCTTCGAAACTTAGGAAATACCACGTCAGAGCAGTTTTTCAACAAAGTACAAATTACATAGTAATCTCTCTTTTTTGCTCTTAGGCAAATTATCCTTCACCTTATAGATAAAGATATCATGCAAAGACTAATTTATCACTTCAACGAAATTATTTTCCGTAAGTTAAACAACAAATAATTAGAAGGATCACTAAGCCTTTATCGAACTGCACTTGGTTGGGTAAGCTCCCCTCTTTGCACTATAACAAAAATAAAACATTTCCTCGTTAAATAAGAAAAACACATTGACTAACCTTAAGCTTCTCGTCCCCAAGATATGACTTCAAGCTCTGCACGCACAACAAGAGTTATGTCATTTCAAAACAAATCACCCCGCTAATTAACAACTAAGGAGAATGAAAGAAGCTATGCACAACGAAGATGGGAAGAAAGAAAATGTCTTCAAGTTGTTTGGTAGTTCCATATTTCATGAGACTATTATCTAGTTTTAACTTGGCACGTTGTGCTTAAGTAGTGGTAACAAGGATGTTGTTTTGAGTTGATACAGACAGTATCCGAAGATTTTGTTTTGTCACAAAGTGAATATGCACTCACAAGCAATATTATAAAGATGTGATATCAAATTCTAGTCATTAAAATTACCTGTTTCCCAATAAGCTTGCCATCTTTATGTGCTACAAGGCCATTTTCAGAGAAAACATAATCATAGTCATTTGTAACTGCATCACAAATATTAGAAAGATCAAAATGTTATCATTCTCAAGAAATTCTTTTAGATAGGTCAATTAATAGCCACATATGGGGAACCAAGGGACATGCATGACCTCAAAGATTGTTTAGCACTAAAGTTGGGCAGAAAAAGGTACATTTCAACAGCTAACATGGAGCTATAACCATAAGACTATGTATGCCTTTCTAGTGGAAAGGTCCTTTCATTTTTCAAATCAAAACACATTTCAGTGCTCGTGGCTAGTGAACTCATAGTTCTACACTTAATTTTAGATACTGAGATAGAAACATGAGCTCTAATAAGTTGATGTAGCACCTTTTATCATCCCAACTCCAAGTTTAGTATATATGCTACTTAAGCTAACCTGTATTGCCAAGCTGTTCTGATATCTTGACAAGGTCAGAACCTCCAACAACTCCAACAGTAACAACCTTCAGGTTGACAAAATTGTTAAGACAAAGAATCCTTGAGAGGAAAAATAATAAAAGAGAGAGAAAAGGAAAAAGGAGTATAGCAGAAGAATCATCTACCTTTCTAAGTTCCTGCATGAATTTTAACATTTGTGGAGTAGATTCCTGAAATTTTGATGCAAATTATTCAAAGAAGAAAAATCAATATCGTTATGGGGGTGATTAAATGTCACTATTGGTAACACTACAAGAAAATAAATTTTTAATGACCACTTCTTAACGAAGGGATACACATACGATCGTTATAAGTGTACTTATAGCGACCAAATAAATTATCAGTCGCTAAAAGTCAATTTTCAACTTAACTACATTAAAAGGGTATACACGACCACTTCTTAACGAAGGGATACACATACGGTCGTTATAAGTGTACTTGTAGCGACCAAATAAATTATCAGTCGCTAAAAGTCAATTTTCAACTAAACTACTTTAAAAAGGTTATACCCCGTAGTTAAAGACTAAATTAACAAAAACAATCACTAGTTGATTTCTTTCTCTGCCCAAACCCTCCTTTCAACACCAGAAAAGAAAAAGGTAACCCTACAAGCCTAAAACATTTGAGCCATATTGTGGTATTTCACTGTGATTTTTGCCTTTTATAGACCTCTAGTGAATCGGTATTGGGTTATCTCTTCCTCATCAAGGTAATTTTTTTGACTATCTCTCTTTGAAGCTTCTTTGTACGGTACTAATTTTTGTATTTGTAGAATTTTCTCAAAAACTTAGACCTAGTTAAAAGTATCAATTTATATATTATCCATTTTTGTTTCATTGCTAAGAAATTATTCTCAATTTCCGCAACACCTCTCAGTACTCTTTATCTCAGAAAAGGTATCAAACTTTTGTGGAACTGAAGCTTAAATTAAGAAGAACTGACATTCTAAGAAGAACAGACTGAATGTGAGTTTAGCTATGTATATTTCTGGGTTGAATTGAATTGCAGAAGCAGAGGGTGGTAGGTACATGTAGGTACGTATTCATGAGTTTTTATGGGTAAATTAGCTACTCCATCAAATTTGTTTATTTATTGCTATACTTAGTTGCTTATTCTCGGCTAAAGATTTGAAGGTTCACTGTATTTCAAATTCTTCGAGTTGTAGGATGTAGAAGATATTGAGGAAGAGGAGTTTGGGTTCTCGAGAAACTATTTTCTTGCTAAAGAATTGGGTTTTTCAAGGAAAATTCTCCTCAGAAGATCTCAAAATTTGATCTCACTAACGAGGAGATAGTAAGAGAGGTAGCAGCTAATATTGATCTCTAACATGAGAAAGAAGTTAAGGATTTGATTAGTAGCTACAAAAGTTTGTATTCAAAATGGCTTTCCGTGCCAAGGTCTGGTATTACACTTTTGGTGTATGGCTTTGGATCAAGAAAGCTTTAGGGTGTGTTCGGTATGAAGGAAAATGTTTTCATGGAAAACAAGTGAATTTTTGACTTATTTTCTCATGTTTGGTTGGTGAGTAGAAAATATTTTTTGGAAAAGATTTTTTGTGTTTGATTTATGAGTGAAAAATGTTTCTGAGAAATATCTTTTATTTTTACTAGAGTAGAAAATAATTTTTGAAATTGAAAATATTTTTTAAAAACAAACTTATATTTTTTTTTGGGGGTGGGGGGTTGGGAGGGCTGGTAGGGGCGGGGGTCGAGGGTAGGGGTGATAAAATAAAAATATGAAGTTGAAAATATTTTTTAAAAACAAACTTAATTATTTTTTTTTTGGGGGGGGGGAGGGGGGATCTAGGGGTAGGAGTGAAAAAATGAAATTTTGAAGTTGAAAATATCTTTTAATTTCTCTTGGTACAAACAACCTATTGCTCTTTACTAGTAAGTAGTAACGCCAAACTTCTATGCATAACATATTGAACTTGATAGGGGTGATTATTGCTCTGAGATTTTCTTAATAGGACCTACAGGCTTGTAACGACCTTCCATAACATTTAATCTAGTCTTTGTTCGATCACTGTTGAAATGTATTGAGTAGTTTTTTTTGCCCTGTTTATGTGATGTTGGAGCTCTTATAGTAGACATAATTTCAAAAAGTATCATGTGCAGTGTGTTTGCTATGATTGTGGTTATCATACGGAGAGAAAGAGAGAAATAGCTTGAGATTCAAAGCAGGCCACTACAACATTGATGGGGTATGCTCAGAGGTGGCTTTGCATATACATATCAAAGGCCAAGAATTGCCAAAATGGGGGAAAACACTAGCTCCTCTACCAAGCCCCCCTTGATTGGTAGCTGCTTACTATGACTTTGTTATCTTGCTTTCTGTCTTTATTTATAGACTGTAGCTTTGATTAAGCATTGGGATTTTTTCGTAACTTTGGTATCCAAACCACCCAGGTGGCATGTTGACTTAACCATCCGACATCGACTACCTCCCACCGACATTGATACCAGTCAACTCTATCCACCAAGGCTTATCAGAAGGATGGCTAGGGTGTTAGCTGAGATCAATACTTTTACAAGTTTAAAG
>JAJOOF010019997.1:0-28467 GCA_029582545.1 Solanum lignicaule | reverse complement strand
CAATAATTTCAAATTTGAATTGTTCTTTTTTTCTTCTTTTAGTTCAATAAAGTTTTTAGGTCAATGTCCGCAACAAGAACAAATCATCAAGATCAAATGTGAATTTCAAGCGAGTTGATGAGTAAAGTTCATGATCAAGAAGAAACAAACACTAGTATATGGGATAAATACAACCATGGTATTAAAAAAGTACAAGCTTAAGATTTTCTTGTATACTCCACATACTAGTTTTTGCTTTTTCTTGGTAAGAAACTTGAACCTTCAATTCTTTTGATATTTCACTTTGATCTTGATGATCTTGTTTCTCTCGTAGAAATTAGCCTAAAAACTTCATTGAATGAAATGAATGAAAAGAAGAAGAAAAAGTTAAATTATTCAAAACCTTATTCACCCGCCACAATAATTTCAAATTTGAATTGTTCTTTTTTTCTTCTTTTAGTTCAATAAAGTTTTTAGGTCAATGTCCGCAACAAGAACAAATCATCAAGATCAAATATGAATTTCAAGCGAATTGATGAATAAAGTTCATGATCAAGAAGAAACAAACACTAGTATATGGGATAAATACAATTATGGTATTAAAAAAATACAAGCTTAAGATTTTCTTGTATACTCCACATACTAGTTTTTGCTTTTTCTTGGTCAGAAACTTGAATCTTCAATTCTTTTGATATTTCACTTTGATTTTGATAATCTTGTTTCTCTCGTAGAAATTAGCCTAAAATCTCCATTGCATGAAAAGAAGAATTTCTTTTTTTTTATTCAAAACCTTATTCATCCGCCACAATAAATTCAAATTTGTATTGTTCTTTTTTTCTTCTTTTAGTTCAATGAAGTTTTTAGGCCAAAGTCCGCAACAAGAACAAACTCATCAAGATCAAATGAGAATTTCAAGCGAGTTGATGAATAAAGTTCATGATCAAGAAGAAACAACCACTAGTATATGGGATAAATACAATTATGGTATTAAAAAAATACAATCTTAAAATTTTCTTGTATACTCCACATACTAGTTTTTGCTTTTTCTTGGTCAAAAACTTGAATCTTCAATTCTTTTGATATTTCAGTTTGATCTTGATGATCTTGTTTCTCTAGTAGGAATTAGCCTAAAAACTCCATTAAATGAAAAGACGAAAAAAATAAAAATTAAATAATTCAAAACCTTATTCATCCGCCTCAATAATTTCAAATTTGCATTGTTCTTTTTTTCTTCTTAGTTCAATAAAGTTTTTAGGTCAATGTCCGCAATAAGAACAAACTCATCAAGATCAACTGTGAATTTCAAGCAAGTTGATGAATAAAGTTCATTATCAAGAAGAAACAAACACTAGTATATGAGATAAATACAATTATGGTATTAAAAAAAATACAAGATTAAGATTTTCTTGTATACTCCACATACTAATTTTTGCTTTTTCTTGGTCAGAAACTTGAATCTTCAATTTTTTTGATATTTCACTTTGATCTTGATAATCTTGTAGGAATTAGCCTAAAAACTCAATTGAATGAAAAGAGGAAAAAAAATAAAAATTAAATTATTCAAAACCTTATTCATCCGCCACAACAAATTCAAATTTGAATTACTCTTCTTTTAGTTCAACGAAGTTTTTAGGCTGTCCGCAACAAGAACAAACTCATCAAGATCAAATGTGAATTTCAAGCAAGTTGATGAATAAAGTTTATGATCAAGAAGAAACAAATACTAGTATATGAGATAAATACAATCATGATATTAAAAAATACAAGCTTAAGATTTTCTTGTATACTCCACATACTAATTTTTGCCCTTTCTTGATCAGAAACTTGAATCTTCAATTCTTTTGATATTTTATTTTGATCTTAATGGTCTTGTTTCTCCCGTAAAAATTGGCCTAAAAACTTCATTGAATGAAAAGAAAGAAAAAATAAAAATTTAAATTCATTGTGGTGCATAAATAATGTTTTTGGCAAATACATATATGATATATAGTTACTTGTTTATGAAAATGTGTACTATTTTAAATTAAAAGTCAAATCAAATAAAAAAAATTAAAGAAACATTAGATGACTCAGTGTGAGTGTTCATTAATGATTAAAAATATAATTAAAAAATAATATTTGGAGTATTTAAAACTTTTCACAAAATTATAGACTCATGTCTAATTTTTTTAATTTTGTGTTCTTCATTACCATAAATGACTTTTATTCAAATTAGGTTATTTGTGTGTGTACCGGTGAGGGTGGGGGAGGTTTAAAATTGTATATGAAAATTTTAGTTTTCGAATGGAAGAAATTCTAATTCAAATTCTCTCATATTTGATTGATTTTTAAGTTCAATTTTGAATATTTTAAATTTTTGATTAGATCGTTAGTGACCAAATGATAACATTGACATAAGAAAAGAAGGTGAGTAGGGAATGGTCTCATAGAAAATACAAATGGATTTCATAAAAAAAGCAGCGATAAAACTTATTGCATATAAGATTGAGAAAATGTTAAAGCTTACGAGTTCTATACAAAATATAGTGTACAATAAAAAAATCAATAAAACTTCCTTATAGATACAGGCTTTTCGTACTGCCAAGAAATGAATGCACTTTACAAATTAAGGATCTACAACACTAGCAAATGAGCATTTCATATTTCCCGCGTTACTTCCCAGTCTA
Organism: Solanum lignicaule; assembly: GCA_029582545.1. Lineage (NCBI taxonomy): Eukaryota > Viridiplantae > Streptophyta > Magnoliopsida > Solanales > Solanaceae > Solanum > Solanum lignicaule. The sequence continues at coordinate 25,822 of JAJOOF010019997.1, read as the reverse complement.
ATAGAGGTCTTTTAACTTTCACAAAATTTACTAGAACTCACTTCTAGTCACTTTTAGTATTGAATTAAAGTTATATACTTGATACATAAATATAAAAAAAAAATATGTAATGACAAAATAACTATTAAGATATTTTGTGACAAAGTGAAACATCTAATCATACTTAACTAGTGTCATATATACTTTATGATACAATGCTATGATTTTGACAAATAAAAAAGGCGATGCTCTAGTGTTTTCCATGTCTTATGTAACTGCAGCAATTTTAAGCCTTCTATTGTTGCACACAATGTACTCCAATCTCATTGAAAGTTTTATATCTATTATTACATTTAATCTTGGACTTTTGGTTAACTAAATTGCTTTTTCAATTTCATTTCATCACAAAACACGTTTTAAAAACATTTAATGTTATGCTATAGAATAAAATTGATTCCAACGCATATTAAAGATGATGTGAAGCAATTAATACTTTCTTAAGGACATATGAAAGAAAGCATTTCGCTCCTCATCACCTTCTTCGCGATCAAACATCAAACCTTCTCACCAGGTATCTTGATAAAAGCAATCTACACAGTGTCCATAAGGCCACTTATCATATTCACATGGAGGTGACGAAGGCCTAATCATACCACATTGATGAAGTTACCCAATAAATTATAGGAGAAACACTTACAATTTCTACGTATGTATATGGACAATATTTTCTTTTAAAAAAGTAATTCTTCAAGCCTCAAAACAATTTATATGGACGATCCGTAATCATGCTTAGTGTAGGAGCTAGGAATATGTGGCGTTATAAAAAATAGTAGTTAAGACTAAATTGTTAGCTTTATGAGAGGAATCTCTAATACTATTAAGATTCCCACTGAATTAACAACTATTATGCAGGATCTAAAAATAACATTTCGACAAAATTTATCCATTGAAGATAATTTATTTATTTATATTAATTAGATTCAAAGGTAATTAATATGCTATAAAATGAATAGCAAATTTACAATGCACTATTATTTTAATGCATGTATTTGTTTTAAGGACAAAAATTAAATACCAACTTATTTAATAGGCAAAAAATTAAATATCGATCAGCCTGTTTGAAGAGCAAAAGTGTAATTTCTTCTCTTGGAATTACATGTTTGACTTGATCCAATTGAGAATATGAGTTCACATATTAGGAAGTCTTTGAGTTCACATAATAGGACCATATAGAATTGAATTGTTGACATTTGACTGCATTTGGATATTTAACTCCATTATCAGACCTAACTTAACCTATCAAATCTCATGTTTAATCAAAATAACATTCTCCAATTATTACTTTATTTTCTTTTAACTAAATGATTTGGTCTATCATTCATACTACGATATTGACATCATTGAAACAAAAAAATAAAATCTTGACGATGCTAAAAGTTTGAGTCGAAGTTAAAGATCAAGAATTAGTTACTAAAATATTTACGAATCTCAATCCTGGTAATATAACATCCCACTTTATTTAACTACCACGACTTCAAGTATAAAGTTTTTAGCAATAGAATTCACACTTGTACATGTCCGTCTGAATACAATCATAGGATGTTTAACAATTAAATAACGATTGCTGATAATAATATCGTAAACATTGTCTAATGAACAAATGGATAAAAAAGGATTTTTGCTCATCATTTCACCTGATCTGAAGTCGCATAACAATTTGATTTACAGAGTTAAAAACCTCACTCGTACTAGTAAACTGATCTAACTGTTATTCTAGTAAAAATCTCTGGCTAGCAATTCGTCTGCGAGTTAGTAAGAAAGAATTCCTAACCTAAATTGGGGATCTGTCAACAGAATTGTCCCAGTTGAATGATCATCACACTTATATCATCAAGTGAACCTCGCGAAACAGAGAGGTCAATGAGCTTTCTACACGCTGACAAGGGCTGCTGTGTACTGATGCCAGTGCACAAAGGCCGAGCAATATCTACTGCTTCCTGGTTGCTAACGGTATCCCATAAGCCATCAGATGCTAGGACTAAGAATTCCAATTCAGGATTAAGTTCAAGAATCTTCGTCTCAGGTTCTGCTGTTACCCATTGTTTAAGGTACTGATCCCCAATACCTCTTGATACAGCGAGAGATCCCTGAATTCTCCAAACACCATGACAACAATCCACGTAGCCACCCTATAGAACACAAAACACAAGAAGATCAGCCACTATTCATATTTAACAAGTAGGGGCATAGCTAAGCATAATTTCATCGTCAAGCTGCTTACCGATGCCTCAATTCTATCCTTCTCATCTTTCCTTGAAGGCCTATGATCAGAGGTCAATGCCTCAGCAAGCCCTCCTCTGCTCACAACAGCACGACAATCCCCAGCATTAGATACAACTAGATTGCCCTTTTGGATTAAAGCAGTCACGCAGCATGATCCACCCCGAACTTCTTGGCTGAGAAATTCAGTATCTGTTTTAAGATAACCGTTTTTCACTGCCTCCTCAATTTTGTCATCTGTTGTCTTTCCTAGTTCATTCATAATGTTCTTATTCAAGTTCTCTGCTGAAAACTCTGCAGCTTTCACTCCTCCATGACCATCAAATATACCAAAAACACCCTGTTACAAGTAATCCCTTTGTCAGTTTTTACTGCTTCAAAACACTTTATAAACAATCAAACATGCCTTAATCCAAACTCGAAGGTAAATATCCCTATATCCATCCCACTATATTCAGACCCTTTTTCATTCTAATACAGGTAAATAATCCATCCTCTACGACGAACTTGGTACTTGTACACATTTTCAGTGAAGTCCTATTTCTATGAAGAACTAAATTTGGAGAAACATTAGTTCATTCTCTCCTCAAACCCTATCTTGAGGGATTACGGCGGGTATGTTGTTATTGTTTGTATTAGTTAATTTTCTCCTCAAACCACACTTGTGGGATTATACCCCTGGGATTACACGGGTTATGTTGATCTTCATATTAACTAGACATAAAAGAATAATTTGACAGTTACCTTCCAACTACAGATTCTACAACACTAGCAAAGATACTCAGTTTGATGCTAAATTTACATTTCTCGTTCCTATTTATCGTATATTTAACATAAACGCAGTGTAGAAAAAGTTAAACAGTTACAGATAAGTTTCAGAAACTGAAAGAGAACCATAAAATGTACTCCTACTAGTAATTAACAGCAAAAGCTACCTGTTTGGAATCTCCTTTAAGATTAACCATGGCAGAGTGACGATCCTCCATTGCACCTTTTCTCCCCCTTTTACAGCAAACAGAATATCCATCACCCTCACCCTCAACCTCAACCAAATCCGCTACTCCAGCAGGAGTCACCGGAAAATTCCCGAAACTCATCGAAGCCACCGGAAGATCCAACCTAGTCGGCCTCTTCCTCTTCAAAACCGTAGAAGTAGAACAATCAGTATTAGAAGCTCTAATAAGGTTACTCGGTGGAGGTTTCTGAAGCCTAAGAATACGTAACGGCGACGACGGAGAAGAAGGAGAAGCTGAGGTCTTTGAAGGAGAGTGAGTTAGGGTAAGGGTTTCAGGCGAAGAAGAAGATGAAGAACTAGAAATTTTACAACGAAGAGAAGCCTGCACCGGAACCCTAGACGGTGAGAACACCGGCGAATTTGAAAGAGCGACGGTGCAAGACATATTTTCTCCGGCGGTTTTTTTCCGATCTGTCGTTTACTTTAACGTTCGAATTTTTTCCCGTTATATTTTTTTTGGATTTGTGATGGAGATTGTGAAAGAGGAAAGTTAGAGGTATTTATATGTGGGAAGGAAATAGTGGCAGACTGGCAGTCAAAGTATTGGGGCCAAAGTGGAAAAAATTGTGTGGCCCATGAAAGCCCATCCCGTGTTTTTAGAGCGGTGATTTTATTTTATTATTATACTATTACCTTTTTTAAAACTTTATTTATTGTGTTGTTGACTATTTTTTTCTGTTATAATTTGTTTATTATAATTTTTTTTAGTTTGTTTCAAAATTTAATTCTTAATAATGTAAGATTATACTTATTCCATTACAAAAGAAGGACTTGTTTTCCTTTTTAGTTGTTTTAAAAAAATGACTAATTTTTTTTTGGTATTATGTTAATTTTAAATTTTCACATGGCATGTTTAATATCACAAGATTAAAGGATTTTTGATACTTTTGACATAATTTTAATTTAGGACGGTAAAATTAAGAGCCCGTTTGGATTGACTAAAAAAGTAAGTAATTTTTAAGTCAAACTTAACTGACTTTAAGTCGAAAAATAAAAAAGTAGCGGGAGACATACTTTTGGTTTTTAATTTATTTTAAGGCATTTTAAAATTGTTTTTAACCTTGTCAAACACTTTCTAACTTATTTTAAGTTATTTTTATATTTGTCAAATATTTCAAAAGTAAAAAACTAACTTAAAAGTAAGTTTGACCATCTTTTAAGTCAATTCAAAGACCCTTTAAAATGTCTTCTTTATTTTTTTGAACTCCACCACAAATCAAACTAGGTCGTTATTTTTTAAACGAAGAGAACTATATTTTAGTACATTCTACCTACTTAGTTAAGGCCACAAAATTCACAAGTGAAGTTAAATTTACAAAGCACAATAAAATATAGTTTTAGAAATTAGAAATATTTAAAGTCATAAATTTTTATTTTCTTAAATTCTCTATCAAACTGAAACAAAGGGAGTGCTACTCTTTCTAATGTTGATTTTCTCCCTACAAAAGATTAAATCTTATTTGAATCCTATGATACAAGTCACCTGTAAATAAAAGAGGTTGTTCAAGTGGTAAGTATTTTCAATCTCCATTTTAAAATTACAAGTTTGAGTCACCTAAAAGGGAAAACTAGGAAAGGTCTTGAGGAAGGTGAAATAAATGATAGAAGTCATCTAGATAAAAGAGGGTTGCTTAAATAGTAATCACTCTTCGCCTCTATTTTTACAATTATAAATTTGAGTCATCAGAAGAGGAAAAGGTGAAAAGGTTGTATGGAGGAAGGGAAATTGATAGAAATCGTGTAAACAAGATTATTACTTAAGTGGTAAGCACTCTACGTCTCTAATTATAAAATTGCAAAAATGGGAAAGGTCCTACGAGAAGGGAGAAATGATAGAAGTCGTTATAGACAAGTCATAAAAGATGATTACTTAAGTGGTAAGCATTCTACGTCTTTAATTACAAAGTTGCAAAATAGTAGAAAAGATCAAGAAGGGGCCAAATGATAGAAGTCACGTTTCATAGAAATGACTTAGAAAGAATTGCCTGATATTGAATTACATTATTTTCAAGACATATTAAAAAAAGAATAAAATACATAAATTGACACAAAGAATACACTAAATTAAAGAGTACTTATACTTATTAATAAATAAAAATTAGAGCGTCTTGATGAAATTTTTTGAGTACTAAAGATTAACAATAATATTCATGTATTAATTAAAATAAATAATATAAAAAACATTTTACTTAAAATATCTCATAATTTCTCTCTCGTGCAGAATATTTCTAAGTAGCCCATACTATTAGTGCGTGAATAATAAATTCATACCCTTTTTTTTTTGTCATTTGTTTTAAGTTAGATTGTCTTTTACGTATACGCAAAAATGTAAATTAGTTATGTTAAGTTTCTATGTAACGCGTTATCTTTTTGTACTAAAACATTAGATTAATAGAATGTTATGATTAATAATAGTAGTAATTACTATTAGTTTTTATGAATCAAACAAGATTGTTGTTAGAGAAGAAGTGGGAAGATGTGGACAATCAAATTTAAGAAATTAAGGTCAAACACGCAAATACAATAACTACTTTTCTTCCAACCTTGCTTACAGAGGTTGGTTTTGACTAGGCCACTTTGCACTATGTCGTTTTATTGGTATATTTATTGCAAATTATTACCCTATTCAGCAGTGGGGACAAAAAATTTATTGAAGAAATTCAAAATATAAGAAACTTATATATAAGAAATTTAAGTGTATATATATATATATATATATACACACGCGTAGACACCCGTTGGACCAGTCACCAGAGCAAAGTTAGAGTATGTTTGGATTGACTTAAAAAATAGTTTTTAACTCAAAAAATAAAAAAATCAAACTTAAATGACTTTTAAGTCAAAAAATAAAAAGTAGGGGAGACCTACTCTTGGTTTTTAACCCTTTTTAAAGTCATTTTAAACTTATTTTAAGTTATTTTTAAGCTTGTCAAATTCTTCCAAAAGCTAAGAATGACTTAAAAGTAGGGTTGACCAACTTTTAAACCAATCCAAACAGGCTCTTAGAATATAGCGTAGAGTTTGATAAACTTAGTAAATATATGATGCATTTTCTCTATATCTTTTAGAAACAACTAATTTTCTACCTCCATAAAGTAGTAGTAAGCTTTGCGTACAGTCGACTCTCTACTTGTTATTATTGTTGATACATTTTTCCACTTCATCATACCTACCCTAAGCCAACCCAACATGAATACATATATCACAGAAGTAGTAGCTATTGGGCCAAGAAGCAGCAATAGGATCAAAAGGACTTCACAGTGATGGATTGAGATCTAGGTCCAATTAGCAACAAGTTAAAAATGACTGTTTCAGCTACTATCCATAGCTGTCTTACTTTCAGTACTTGATCAATTATTGCTCTATCATTGAAGTATCACTTTGATTATTAGCTATTGTGATTGGAGTTAGTTTTATCAATACAAATTGGGAGTTTAGTTACTGTTTCATTGTTGTAGCAACTTCGTTCGGCCCTTCTGCAAACACATGCATAGCTGGAGCTTTAGTGCATCAAATTACTTCTTTTTTTGTTATCCTTTATGCTTCTGTATTGTTTACCTTATGGCAAACATTATGACATAATTGATGCAATTGAAGATGTTATTTGCCATATCTAAACAAATATAATGTAATAACGATCAGAGCAAACACTCCTATGTTCCTTATGTTGGAGTGGTATTTCATAAGTAAATGTCAAACCTCACAAGTGAAGTATGAGAGATTGTTTTCAATATACTCTCGTGTCAAAAGAAGTGTCATCAACACAAGATTGACATGGAAATAATGACAACAAAATAACAAACTGAACAAATCAAATGTAGTGAATAATACCAAATAATATCTCCTTCATTAGCAGCACAAATCTACAATGCCGATTCAGTCACTATATAAACTCATTTAACAAATCGTCTTAATTAATTAGCTTCACTAGTGTGAACATTTTGTCACCTAAAATAAATTTGCATCAATAGGCTAGCAAAAAACTAAAAATTACTACTACAAGCTAGCTAGTCCTATAATATGTTAGTAGAAAAGTACAGTGTAAAATAGTTGGTTCCATGTATCAGGCAGGCCAGGAAGACACCAATGGCTACAATCAGGTTTGTTAGGGTTAATTCTTTGCTGAGAATTGAGATCCCCACTGTAAATGGATGGATGTGCATCTTTCCTCATTGTTGATAACAGTGTTATGTCTAGAAAGAAAGGTGGGTTGTCCATTTCTCTTATTACTTTTTGGATCACATTTGATTGATCCAAATCCGGACCTGGGTACGTGCTCGTCATCGGGGTGGTAGTTACGGGGATGGTCTCCCCGTAACAACTCCCTGTTGATGCACCCACGTTCCATTCACTCGGGCTGCCAACAAAAACAAATTTTAAATTATTCATACGTAGTAAATATATGTGGAATTTCTCAATTATTTGGCACCGACAGACAAGTGACGGAATAATTAATACAATTTTTAATTTGAATCAACACCGAAATTTCAAGAAAGAAATGATTTTTTTAAAACAATGACATTAGACTTGCTATAATATTAGTGATTATGAAAAAAACTTCTTACTAGAAGTAAAATGTCAAAGAGAAAATATAATTATTTTTTCTTAATAAAATGTATCACACAGACTGAAAAGGAGTATCATTTTCACAAATATGAAAATGTCTTCGAGATTTTGTAAGATTTCATACAAAAATACTGCTGCAAAAACACAATAATTGAATGTTGTTAGGTCCAAGTTGGAATACAAAAGCATATAATAAGTCGATGACAGCTGATATAGTGGGGACAAGGTCAGGCAAGTTCCAATAGAGAAATTCAAAAAACGACTGCTCCTACTAATAACACTGACAAATCTACTGAACACCTCCAGTCTCACGCCAGGCCAAGATTATATGGAGATTGGATAACTCAATAATTTTAGTCTAATTTTATATTTGTATTAAGAAATTTAAACTAACTATGTATTTGAGATCCTAGTACTAACCACTCACATCACTATCCTAGAACTTTGAATCAATAAAATTTAAATCATGACTCCGTCTCTACTAATGACCAGTGCAGTATTATAGAGAGAGTTAACATACTTGTAGTGCGTAGGGGAAATGCCCTGAAAGAAGAGTCTGGTTCTACTTCTGTCAATATTGGCATCAACCCATCTTGCCCACGTTCTTAGCCCTTTCTCCATTGCCATTAGTGGATCCATGTCTTCATACATTGTCCCTCCTGCTTCTACGTTGTCCCACCTGCATATTTACCAATTTCACCCTCATCTCAAATTTAAGAGTCGGAACCACAATTTAAATTTACATATACTCAATCTATCATTGAATCATAGTCCGTTTTAGTTACTGAATTTATAATTAAATATTCATATATATATATTTAACAATTTTATTAATATAAATATAAGATCTAAGCAAAAATTACTTAGTTCACCTGAATGAAGACCTAATACTATAGCTTTGCCCTTAGATATTATTACATATGGTTAGCTTCTACTCAGGAGTGGAGACGAACCTAGTTAAATATATTTTTATGTATATAATAGATGTTGAAAACTCGTTAGCTAGTTTGTGTGTTTACTTATTCATATTTTAAACCCCGTGAAAATGGTTATTGCTTCTAACATGACCTAAGAGTGCACTCTTTGATTATATCAATTTGTAGAAGTGTTTTTATAATGTTAGTTCACAAAAATCAAAGTCCAAAGTGAAAAAAAAAAATCTACATGATGAATAAAGTTGGGAAAGGAAAATATACCCTTGGAGAGGGCCTTTGTGAGTCCACCAATGACCAGTATTAAAAGACAATACATCTACACCATGCCAAGCATTAGCATTTCCTCTTATATCATCCAATTTTAGCACTCTTTTGCCTTGCACAGTGTCTATGTCCACTAGATATGGTGCTTTGTAATATGAAATAGCCACTCCATAATCCTGCAACAATCACACCATCTTTAATTTTAGCACTAAATCACATAAAAAAAAAAAATACTACACTGCGAAATTTCGTGGTGTGAGCAGAGGCGAAGCCAGGAATTGAAGCTACACTCTAGCTCAGCTTTTAGAGTTTGAATCAAAATTACTGGATTCTACTGAACCCGTTCCCTACAATCTAGCTCCGGCCCAACGTGTGAGCTTGCTCATATTGTAGGTCTTAAATCCTCACAATGCATAACATAAATCCGATTAACATTGGTGAAAATATTAGTGAAATCGAAATAAAAAAGCAATAGCGAGGCGTATACCAGGAACTTGAAAGTTGAAATAGGGTAAAGCCTCGACATCTGTGTTTGAGCTTTTGGTACATCAGCTGAAATCATACAAATCAACGACTCCCATTGATCCCGGCCTAATGAATCACCCACAAACATCACTGTTTTCCCTTTCATTTTCAACAGAAACTCAAGCCCATTAAACCTATTAATTAAAAAAAAAAATCAAAAAATCATCTAAAATGGAAACTCCATTGAAGATTTAAAATCAAGTTTTAAGTACCTGGGTAGCTCACAGTTCGCCGGTTTCCATCGATATTTCAGATATTCAGTATCGGGTCGGCCGTAGAGTTGACAGTTGAACTGTGAATCGACGGCAGGGCAAGAAGCTGATTGGTAAAATGGGTAAGTTTCATCGTAAAGCCAACTACCTATAAAAAGAGAACATGAAGTTTGATTCCCTTGAAGAATTGGGTTTCTGTGATTTGGGTTATTGTATTTATGGTTATTATTATGGTGGTTCCTTAATAATATAACAGATAAAGCTACATAAAACTGTAACAAAAGAAGAAGACATAATGTAGTTGAAGAAGAAGATAATGAAGAGAGAAGCACCATTTGGGAGAAATAAAAAAAGGTTAAGGAAGAGAAGAAAAAGTGTACTTATAAAGCGAAAAAGATATATAGAGAGAAGAAAGAAACAGAGTAAAAAAAGGGGTGAGAAAGAGAGAGAGAAAAAGAATGTCGCTTTGTGAATGTACTGTTTTGAAAGAACTGAGGCATGGGCCTATGGCTGATGGAGAAGTGGATGGGCCTATGGCTGATGGAGAAGTGGAGATATTTTGTTGCAGAGTGCATGTGAAGATGGCTGACTTGGTTCTAGGAGAGACGGATTCAAGATCTAAATGTTATATATTTGAATTTGAAGGCACCATAAGGTACACACTATATTCGCCTCAGGTATATTGAGTCGGTGATGATTAAAATTTGAAATTTGAAATTAATGTGTTAAAAGTTAAAAAGGTGCTTATGAGACTTACAAGGGTTTTTTTTTTTTTTTTTATGACAAGGGAAAATTCACAGCCGCTTTTCTTTGGGTGTGCAAGGGTAAAACCCTCGCTCCTATGCAATAGCTCGCAAATCATATAGGAGAGGTAATCCGCACTAGACAAGTCCGGTGCGACGAGCTCAACCCGAAAGCAAATCCCTTGTTTTCGCTGGCAAGAGGTTTCAAACTTGAGACCTCCAACATGGAAGTCTCAAGCCCAAATCACTGGGCCACCTCAAAGGTAACTTACAAGGGGTTTTCCTTGATTATTAACAGAAGTTAAATTCAAATTAGGTAATGAGATGAGGAGAGGTACAAGGTCTTGTAAGAAATTCATCTCTTATGAAGATCAATAAATATTCATTTTTTTTTCCGCAAAATTTTGGGAGTTTACATTCATCATAACATGAGGATTAAATCATAAAGCAAGACAAAATAAACTCTTTCAATCTTATTTATGTAGATTCAATTATTTATGAATTATGATAGTATATACAAATTTTTAATATAAATATGTTTATTTGTAAACAAAATTTGAGTTGAAGATGGTTATCTAGGTTTTGGCGGGAAAGTGGCTTCACAACTTTTGATGCTTAATTTAACGACAGAAATTAATCAATAAAAAAGTTTAGGATTTGGAACAAACCTTTGTCATTTAGTAGCCTCGAGAGATCTAACTTCTCAAAAAGGGATATGGGTCTGAAAAATATCCCAATTTTGATCGGATTTGCTGTTGCGATACTAAACTTTCATGAGGACATATTACCTCCCTAGACTATTTAATACTGTATTTTTTTACTCCCTGAACTATTTAATACTGTATTTTAAAGGTATATATGTATCCACGTGGACACATGGATTTATAATTTTGCATTATTTTTTATGTCCACGTGGGCAAATATATATGTTTAAAATATGGTATTGAATAGTCTAGGGAGGTAATAGGTCTTCATGAAAGTTTAGTATCGCAACAACAAATTCGATCAAAGTTGAGGTATTTTTCAGACCCTTATCCCTCTAAAAAATGTATTAATGTTAATCCTTAATTTATGAGTTACTGTTTTTTTTTTTAAATTCTATTTAAAATGAATATCATTTTTATAATTAAAAATATATTATGTTTAAATTTTTTCTTTTATTTTTAATAAATTAATTCATCTAAATATTTTATTTTAGATTAAATTTATGCTTATTCAAACCACGTATACTTGAATTGAGACATAAGAGTAATAATTCTTTATTGACATAGGAACAAAAATTGTTTGCACATGTGGACCACATTAACTTTGTCTCTATGAGAAGGTGTGTGGACCATCCGAAGAAAAAAAATCATTAATTTTTTTTTCCCTAATAGCTTCCACTTTTTTTGCTCTCTTGGCGATTCGAACTCGCAATCTTCGAATTAGAAATAAGGGGTGCTTACCCTCCGAACAATTCTCTCTCGTCTAAATTTTTTATTAATTATTAAGTATGATTAATAAAAAAATATTTTTTTAAATAACTTTTCGAATAAAAATAGAAATAACAGATTTAATAAGTGACATTCTACTTTTGATTGCTTCCTCTTCATTAACCTCAACACCTAATCCCGACTTCAGATCCCACACCACCACCACCTCTACGCTCTCGCTCCTCTTGCCTTAAATTCCACCTGTGCCTACCATTTTTAGTTCTTGAATATTTGTTTAAATTATATAAAAATACTTGTTGAATAATTTTTTTAATATACTTATCAAATATCAAAAAATAAATAAAAAATAACTTATTTTCACGAAACTTAACATTAAATATATGAAAGAAAGTAAAGAGTGGGGAAAGGCGAATGTGAGGGAGGTCATATCTTTATTGATACATATATTTCAAACTTCATTATAAGTAAAGGAATTTACGTTTCTTGCTACAATAAATCAAATTTAATATTCCAATAAAGAAAGAGTAAAGAAAATAAAAAACAAAAAAATGAACTTGTTAATGGTTAAATGTTCTTTGCTTTACTTCTGGAACAAACACAGAACATCATACCTAATTTCACATTGTACGTCTCCAATATGTCGAATCTTTCAACTTATATTTGAGTTGAGAAGTAACATAAATTATATTAGTATTTAAATCAAGAAATATCTAATTTTAGTTTTATCCATATGAGTTGTGATAAAATGATTGAGATCCTCCATTTTTAACTAGAAGTTTCAGATTATGTTATGGGAGAATAGAAAAAATTATGTTGGGAGACACCAAGTGAAAACCTATTAATCTATCGTTAGTAGTATTAACTATAAAGCCATTAAATAATTTGATAATGACCAAATTTGAATATTATGCTTGTATTTTAAGTCGAATAAATAGATGTCTTATGATAAGCACTTTACATAATCATCGTGTTGAGACCCTAATCAAAAGAAAGATATAACCAAAAGAAGTATAATTAGAAGATTCATCTTATTACCCCATGATTATGTAAATTCCTTGCCCTAAGACGTCTATAGTAAGCTTTTGGACATAAAAAATGCGATATTTTTTTTTTTATAAAATAGTAATACTTATTTGAAAAGAGATTGAAAAAGTATTCAGAAGTCAAAATTTATGTTTGGACATGTATTTAGCTAGAAAAAAACTTCAATTTTCAAGATATTTTCATTTAAAAAAATTTACGAAAAAAAAAAAGAAGATATTTTTTGGAGGATTCATCATATTAGCTGGAAATTTTGATTTTGCACGTTTTCCAAAAAAATATATTTATTTCGTACTAGTAGTAGTGTATATTTTACGTAAAACAAGATGGAAATACAGTAGCTTTTTCTCAAAGTAAAAAAAAAAAACTCAACAGACGTTTGGGGTTCCTGTTATTGTCTAGTTAAAGGCTACACCAGAAAGAGGATAGTGTTGCTCTGAATAACTCAGAAGCAATGGAGCAGAGTGTCACGGGTTAGGCAGATCTCTCACTTTTTGTCCTTGTATTATATTTTAAGGGCGTAGATTATGAAGTTGAAATTTGAAAATTTGTGATTTTTGAAGTTGAAACGAAGGGGAGTGTACGCCAAGCAAATTGGTATCCAAGATTCAGAGTTAGATGAGGAAGAACGGAGAAAGAATGGGAAGGCATTTATTTCAATATCTATAAACGGTATTGATCGAATTGATATATACGAAACTCTCCCTTGCAAATTGCTTGCTACTATGCATCTCAAAAAGGAAGAACGGAGAGGAGAATCCAGAGTCAGGATCTAGAATGAGGAAGAACGGAGGGAGAATGGGACGGTGTTCGTTTCAATATCTTTAAACGGTGACAATTTCTCAGAGTATTTGATCGAATTGATAGATATGAAACTGTTCTCTGCAATTTGCTTGCCAACTAAGCATCAGGGAGAATTGAGAGTCCGGATCTAAAATGAGGAAGAACGGAGGAGAACGGGAATGTGTTCATTTCAATATATATAAACGGTGAGTGACAATTGCTCAGTTTATTTGATCAAATTGATAAATACAGAGACTCTCCCCTACAAATTGCTTGCTTCCATGCATCTCAAAAAGGAACAACGGGATGGGAGAATCCGGAATCAGGATCTAGAATGAGGAATAACGGAGGAAGAATGGAAAGGTGTTCATTTCAATATCTATAAACGGCGACAATTGCTCGGACTATTTGATTGAATTGATAGATACGGAACTACCTGCAAATTATGCATCAAAAAAAGGAAGAGCGGGATGGGATAATCCAGAGTCAGGATTCAGAACGAAGCCCTGTGAATTGCTTCTCCTGGTCCTCTAATTTAATTGACAAGGTTAGTGAACCAATACAATTAACTTTCAATACTAGAACTTATATTCTAGATTAAAAAAGGCATCACAGTCCACTAAGCTCGATCTATGTACAAGTCTGGGGAAGGACAGGACCACAACCGACTATTGTACTTAACCTTACCTTGCATTCCAAGGAGGTTTCAAAACCTCCTTGGGTACAACTTGCATCTCAGCAAAAGTTTCGCTTTTTTAGTATTAGCAGTCAAGAAATAAACTCTGTTCTAGGCAAAACAACATATATGAAAGCCAATGAAAATCTGGCTCTATGTATGTTACTATCAGGAACAATACAAAAGCTGCTAAGGCCAATTTGAACTAATCTAATCAGATTTACATATATCATAGTCTTGATAAATTCCCTCCTACTTTTTGTAAAGGAGGAAAACTAAATATTAAACCTGAGTACAAATATCCAGGTTTTTTAAATAACTATCCTGTAAGAGATAGGTACTCACAGCTCCTCTGCTGGTTCAACCTTTTTTCCTCAAGAAATCACCAGCTAACTGTTGAGAATCACCTCTTCTGAAAAAAGCTTGATTTATACACGACGATTTATCCGACTCAGCTTGTAGCATATTACCAGGCCACTATCATTGCGATGATCACTGGCAAGGTAGGCTGCTAAGGTTGATCAAGCTTGTTGGTTAATCTGTTAAAAATAACAAATGATGTTTAATTATGACAAGGATCCAATAACTAAGAAATTTATTACTATGGAATGACATTTTCTGAGTATGTATAGGAGTGAACTTTGTGTTGGAAAGATATTTTATTTTTAATTTTTAATATGTATATATAGAAAATTAGTTATGATAGATATATTGTTTTAGTTTGTTCATGAACTAGAGAAGATGAACGAAAATCCGGAATTGAATTATGTGCATGTAATAGACTAGGTACATGCTAGAAGAAAACCTATAAATACCTATGCAATGTGGTCCGGCCTTTCCCCAGATCTCGCACATAGCGGGAGCTTAGTGCACTGGGCTCAGCTGTCCTTATGTATGAATGTAGTAAATGATTATCTGAGATAGATCTAGTGTGATAGCTCCTCCGTTGATAGTTATGCCACACAGTTATTGAGTCTACTTGATTTATTGTTCATATAATTGATTTCCATATGAGTGATTTTGAATGCTGGTCCATATGATTAGTTTCAAAAAAAGTACATATAATGATTCTTGTTACAGTGATTTCTATTCATCATGGATGTGAACCTTATAACACTCTGATTAGTCTCTTCTTCAACCCTTTCAAAGCGGAACAAAAAAGAGAGGAAACATACCCCACATGTCCTTGGTCCACAGTGCACAACCCTCAACTTGTGTCGCTTGAAACACCTCGGAAACAGCAACATTGTCTTTGCCGTTTGTATTGTCGACATGTGTTTGCTGGGATTTTGCAGGGGTCTTTTCAAGGATCTTCTGGCACATTATAGTACCCTGGAAATCAAGGAAAGTGTAATCAAAGAAGTTTGCTCTCTCTGATTGTTTCACAACTGAGAAACCAAATTTAGTGGTCCATGTGTTTAGGACACCAGGGACAGCTGGCAATACTAGCCTCTCAACTCCTAATCCCGCGAGTGTCTGGACAGAAAAAACATTATGCTTAATAAAACAAAAGAAGAAACAGTTAATAAGTATATATATGATTAAACATTCAAAACGATCATCTGCCTGCACAAGATCACTAGTTCACTAAGTTGAACGTGAAACCTTTGAGATTGTTTCTACCATGAGATAACGAATATTTCCAAATAAATCTTTTCCTACAGAATGTACTTCAGCAACCCCTCATTGGGATCGCTGACCATTGTCACCAGCCTAAATACATAGCCTAAAAATCTTGAATCCGCAGCCAAGCTATCATAAACTTCCCTGCATGAGAAAGAATATACTCGGGGGCCTCTTTTTGTTCCTTTGGTACACCTCAACCCCACAAAACTGAACTGAAGAAGAGATGCATACCTTTTCAAGCTCATTAAATAAAATGCGACACATTCCAAGTCGGCGGTGTTGAAATTGTGTTGCAACAAGTGGGATCTCTGCCACCTTTTCTCCATAAACCCTTTGAAATGACAGTAAAAGTAAATAATTAATGTAAAAATTTTGTTTATCACTTGTAGAATCATGGAGAAGTTAACAAGGAAAACAGAACTAGTGGCAGTTCGTCCTGAGAATATAAAACCCTGGAGTACCTTACGGTCGCTACTGAAATGAGTTCGTCATTTCTTTCCAACAGTACGGTGTAGAAGCCTTGGAAATTTAACCGGTTCAGCTCGGACCTGCAATTTCAAATTTTGTTTGTCTTTAGTTGAAATAATTAATGCCCTTCCATTTTTTAATAAAGTCAATTATGAAGTTGAACCCAATGGACCTTTTTTATAAGTAAATGATTAAAATTAAAAGTAGAGCACTAATATGGTGCTGAATAGATAACATCAGCATACTAGACTGACTTCTCTTGAAACTCTGAATCTTACCATCTACTGAATATGACATCTTCTGCGATGTCTCTCCCCGTGAGACGTTCTTTGACCGGTTCAAAGCTGTCGTGCATCACATTCAAAGCGACACAAAGTCGGCTATAGATCTCCACACTGGACTCATCATCAGGTTCTGTATATTTTAACAGTCTCCAGGTGAGGTTATCATTACCCACTATAACCGATTTCTTCAGGAGCTGATGCATACCCAAACATATCTGGAAAAAAAAAATGTCTGATAAAATATCTCAGTTAAAAATCCACTGAAAATGTAAATGGCACTAGTTAAGCATGTTATCACTATGTTTCACAATCAACTATAGCATTCATTTCATTGCACGATTTCCTAAAAGTGCATTCTATAAACTTCTCAACAACTTAAAAGTGCCCTGTAAGGAAAGCACGCTTCAATTACCAGCTTACAACTTTTGTTGCACAACCAATTTCCTACAGGAAAATCATCCAGTTTTTCAAGACCGTTGTTTCTCACGCACTGAACATGATCTGCATGGAATCAAGTATTAATCAGTATAGAAGAGCTCAAAAACTTCACGGGATTATACTGGAAAGATTACAAAATATTGTTGGAACATATGAGAAAGATCAAATAGGTACTGACATTTATGGTTACACTGACAACAAATGAGAAGGGTGTTATCTGTAAATTGTTTTCTGTTTTTATCAAATCTGCTCTCACCACACACTTTACAACAGCATGATGGGCAAAACCAGTCACCATCTGGAACCTCCTGTTTAAACAAATGCAAAATAAAGCAATTGGCTTTTTGATTGAAGATTAAGAAAAAGAAATACAATATAACAGTATGAAAGAGATACCTTAACCCCAAGGCAATCAGGATGAAATGAAGAAGGGCATCCATCACAGAGTATTAAGTCACCACCATAATGACACACAGAACATATATAGTCATTTTCGGTAAAATGGCTATCCTCTTTGTTTTCTATACTATGTTTGTGTTTCATCTGCATTTGACACTCGAGAAGAGACCTTCCATCCTCCAAATATATATTTGCTGAAGGTCTATTATAGATGCTCCCAGCATGAGCTTCAAAGTTACGAAGACCAAATATTTTTTGGCAGCAATTACATTTGATTCCTTCACGAGTTATCCGCCCTTCTGCCATTGGATTACCATTCTTCTTTTCGCAATATTTTACCTTAGCACGTGGCAGGACCACATTTTTGTCTATCAACCAAGATAAAACTGTTCGAGGTATTTGATTAGAGGAAGTAAGAGCCACCTTTCGAGCTCTTTTACTTGATCGCATATCACCATCTCCTTTTTTGAGAGAAGGCCTGGATTTTACATCTGCATGCTTTCTCTTCTTTCTTGATTCCCTTAAAAGGGAGATCAGAGGTTTATCCACCACTGCTGACTGGGAAGACACTTGTTCTGGTAAGTGGCTTTCAGCTTCCCACTTTTTCACACACCATTTGCAAGCTTCCCGAAAAGACAGAAAAGTTTTTCCTTCTGGAGAGCAGTAACGAATTCTCTTGTCATTCTTCCCAGCAGGAATTAACTTCCATCCATTTGCAACTAGGTAATTCTTAGCCTTTAGGGCTGTATCCCCTATCTTCACCCCATTTCTATAGGACTTCTGATAGGCAGAAATGTCTTGAGATTTCGGTAAACAATAGTCAATTACAGCTTGGCGGCAGATTTCAGGCTCAATTCTTGGTTCTCCAGGCTCAGTATTTATTTCTTGCTGCGGAATCTCTGTTTCTTCAAGCTCTTCTTCAAGCTCAATTCCTTTTTCTTCATGCTGAATGCCTGTATTCGCAGGCTCAATACATATTTCTTCAGTCTCAGCAATTGTTTCTTTATGCAACTCAGGCACCTCTCTGCATGTTGGTCTTTCCATGCAAGGAGACAGGGTGGACTTATCAGTGTCACCTCTCTGAATGCCTGTTTTCCCAGGCTCAATATTTATTTCTTCAGTCTCAGCAATTGTTTCTTTATGCAACTCAGGCACCTCTCTGCATGTTGGTCTTTCCATACAAGGAGACTGGGTGGAGTTATCAGTGTCACCATGTAAACTACTTTGTTCAACTGGGGGAACCACCTCACATATTTTTGACTCTTCCAACACCTGGCAAACTTCACTAATTGATGCACATACCGTTCCATTTGGAGCAACGTAACTTTTCTTAACCTTACCACCCTCCCTTTTGAGTTCAAATCTCCAGCCCGTCCATAACAGATGCTTCTTAAATTTTTTTATGGAGGACATAGATGGCATACACTTAGTTATTACTTTTAGGCGAGAGTCAGGTTCAACAGACGGTGACTGCCAAACAAATTTCTTCTTCTTTGTAGCAAGTCTTCCCCTGCGACTCTTAGAATTCACACACTTGCCATTGGACAAAATACCAGCAATCTGATGACTAGTCGGCTTCTTTAATTCTTTTATCAGGGTTGCTTCTGGGTAAGAATCAGGTTCACCCAATGTCTTCATCCTTTTAGGAGGTCTCCCTCTGCGAGGCTTAGAGTTCTCCAAAGTCTGTGTGGTACTAGACAAAATACCTGCAGTCTCATCACTAGGCGGCTTGTTAAATGTTTCTGTTGAGGTTGTGTCTGGGCAAGAGGCAGGTTCACCAACCACAGTCTTCCCCTCATATATCTTCCTCTTTGTACGAGGTCTCCCTCTGCAAGCCTTAGAATTCGCAATAGTCAGTGGCTGACTCTTGGTGCTGGATAAAATACCTGCAATGTCATCAATAGGCAGAAGTAAAACATAGAAATCATGTGTGGTGATACAGACGAATGTTCCGGAGGAAATGAACTATAAATATCATTACCACTCAATAGAACATCCTCTGTGGCAGGTGCAGACTCCTCCGAAACAAGTTGCTTCTCTACCGGTTGAAGATCTGAAATATCCTGATCCAAAGGCTGTTGAAGATTAGGAACGTCCTGATCCACAGGCTGTTGAAGAGGGGAAACATCCTCGAATATCTTCTCCTTAATTGTTTTTGTCGAGTTTGCCTCTCGACAAGAATCAGGTTCACCAACCCGGGTCCGTCCCTTGAATATCTTCTTGAGTTTTCTAGGTCTCCCCCTGCCACGCTTAGAATTCGCAAAAGTCGGTAGTTCACTCTCAGTACTGGGCAAAATACCTGCAATGTCATCAATAGGCAGAAGTAAAACATAGAAATCATGTAGTGATACAGACAAATCTTCTTT
Source organism: Solanum lignicaule (assembly GCA_029582545.1). Lineage (NCBI taxonomy): Eukaryota > Viridiplantae > Streptophyta > Magnoliopsida > Solanales > Solanaceae > Solanum > Solanum lignicaule. The sequence continues at coordinate 5,789 of JAJOOF010019997.1, read as the reverse complement.
TTTGCTAGGAGGAAATGAACTACAATTATCATTACCAGTCATTTGAACATCCTCTGCGGCAGGTGCAGACTCCTCCGAAACAAATAGCTTTTCTACAGGTTGAAGATCGGAAAGATCCTGATCCACAGGCAGTGTGGCCGCACTATCTAATGTACAAGCAGCTTCAGTAAAGGGTGCAAAGTACACTTTAGGGTTCAGTTCAGCTATAAATGCAGGTTCTGAAAATTTGAGCAACTGACGTCCCTCTCCAAAGATCTGTGAGGAGTTCAGTTCAGAAAGAAAATGCTTGACAGTTAACTTTGTACTGTCATGCACAACTTCCTTCACCAGTTTCCTCCAAATATCTTTCGAAGAAGATGTCCACTGCTTGAGATGTTCATCGAAATCATCCTTCAGCTGCACTTCATACCAAATTTGTTTAACCGAAACTAAGAGTGGGTTTAGCTTCTTAATTTCCTCAATCACTTGAAGAAAAGTCCATGAGCCACGGGGAGTCCATACTTCTGTAACCTCATCCCAGTCTTGAGATATACGCAACTTGTCTATCTTTGCCTTCATTTCATCACCCAATTCTGGGAAGAAGACCTTTCTCTCCTCATGACTTTCCTCACGGTCAAATAATACACCCTCCCACCACGCATCTTGGTAGAAGCAATCAACACACTGACCATAAGGCCAGCTGCCAAATTCACAAGGAGGTGGCGATGGCCTGATCATACCACATTGATGAACTGGCCGTTCATCAACAGGTAGGACCCCATCAATTATTGGAGAAATGTTTACCACTTCAACCAATTTGCCAGAACCCCGCTCTGACCATATAAACTCATATTCAACTTCACGAATCAAATCACTACAACTAACCACAGTACCCAAATGCCACGAACCCAAAAATCCATCTTCAACACTCTTCACCTGCATAAACCACAATGCAGTAATTAATGAGGTGAAAAGGTTAAGGCCATGAAACAACAATCTTGACCCATCACATACACTTTACAGCCTTCAAAACACCCAAAACAAACCATGTGCCTTTTTGAACTAACAATTGAAAGGGAAATAGCATTGATGCTGAGATAAAACTTTGTATGCACAATCAACAACAATAACAAAAAACTCAGTCTAATCCCACAATTGAGGTCTGAGACCGAAAGACCCTCGACTAAACCAACACAGAAAAAGAGGCAATTGAACTTTGTATACAGAATGAAACCCCAAAAAATTAAACTCCCTTGACTAGTTCTATCTAATCATTCCAGTCTCCTTCACATCCATGAAACATTAAACCAATTTTTTTTTTAAAAATCCCACTTTCAACAAGCTGTTATCCACTGTTATACAAATGTACATAGAAAAAAAGAGAAATATATAGATAAAACACCAACGTGGGTAAATCAAAATCAACTTAAAGAAGCATTTTTTAACAAAACGTTATAACCAATGAAACCTAAAAATCAAAACCCAAAATTCAATCTGCCCTCATTTTATACACCATATACATATACAACATTTATTAAAATTCAAAGAATCAAACCTCATTTGCTTAACCCAAAATTCTAATTAACAAAAATGTTGATCAAAACCATTCTTTTTACTGATTAATCTTTCATTTCCAACAAAGAAGAAATCATATCTGAACTGAAAAAACAAAATTCAGATGCTTAGATCAATTCAAAACCAAAACAGAAATGAATCAAAAAATCGAAAAAAAAAAAAAAAAAACTGAAAACAGAGCATTTTAATCACCTCAACTTTTTGATCAACACCCAATTTCCGATGTGCTCCTCTGTCAACTTTGTGCTTTCTTTTCCTCATAACTCGCTCAGGTTCAACCGCCATTGAAGAGTAAAACTTCCTTTGAAAGTGATTGGGGAGTGATGGGGTTTATCAGTTACACTATCAGTTTTCCAAATTTAGTAGAGATTTATATTTTTATACATATATAAAAATAACAATTAAAAAAAAACCTGTATCTAATGGTTTTTATTCAATCGCGAATTTGTCGGGTTACATTTTGTCCTTCTCTTTCCAAATTGTAAGCAAAAAGGGAAAAAATATTAGTACTCTCTCTGTTTTGTTCTTCCGGTTTTCTCCCTGAAATATATATATTTGAAAGGAGTTAACCTGCAAGACCTTCATTTTTGTTGTATATCCCAAAAGAGAAATTATATATTTGTACTATATAATACTTTCATCAAACTTATTTCTTGTGTTGTTTCAATAAGTTGATAGGTTATGTTTTTATAAGTTCAGTTTTCGGTATTTGTTTTGGGATTTTGATTAATTTAGATTCACGTTGTTTAGAGCTGAGTCGTAGTGATGGTTATGAATTCAACGGAAATTTAATAATTTTTGGCGCGTATCATATAGTATATTTTTTGGCTTACCATTTTATTTTTGGTACTTGTTTTGAAACTTTTAGTTAGTTTGGACTCGCGCGCTGTCAGGGCAGCGTCACAATAGTAGTTATAAATTTAACGGAAATTTAATAATTTTTGGCGGGTATCTTATAGTATATTTTTTGCCTTACCATTTTATTTTTCGGTCCTTGTTTCAACTTTTAGTTAGTTTGGACTCGCGCGCTGTCAGGGCAGAGCCACAATAGTAGTTATTAATTTAACGAACATGAATAATTTGGCATGAATCTTAATAGTATATTTTTTTTCTATTTTATAGTTTTATTTTTGGTACTTGTTTTGAAACTTTTAGTTAGTTTGGACTCGTGCGCTATCAGGGCAGAGTAACAATAATAGTTATAAATTTAACGAACTTGAAAAATTTAGCGCGAATCTTAATAGTATTTTTTTTTTTCTGTTTATCATTTTATTTTCGGTACTTGTTTTGAAACTTTTAGTCAGTTTTGGACTCGCGCTGTCACGGGCAGTGTCATAAAGTATTCATTACCCCCTGAACTTGAAGCTTTTTATTTGGTGTACACCTAAACTATATTCCGTTTTAATTACCCCCCCCTCCCCCTCGAACTTGTTTATTCCTCCATCACATACACCGTTTTTGTCCACCTGCTCCTATTGTGACTACACGCGCGCGACAGCTGGAAAAAGTGGTGATGTGAGTTTCCACCTGGATAAATAATAGCCACCTAGATAAATTAATATGGCAAAAAATAAATATCAAACATTCATTGTTTAAAAGTTATTTTTGAATAAGGGCTGATTTCGCGGAACTCCTTTTGGATTTGGGTTTTTCTAAACGTGAAGTTGGTCGATTAAATTTCAAATTTGTCAGAAATTCTTACCAAGTAAGTGTTAATCTTTGTTTCCTTTACTTTTCATTTACATTTTGCCCTATTTTTCGTTTAAAATATGCCAAATATTAAAGAAAAATGGGGATTTTACGTTTTTTTACCGTTGTAGCTTCATGATGTGGCAAAAAATCACTTCCTCACGCGTCTAGTAGAGTGTGTTGTCAATTTCTACGTTAGGTGGACAATAAAGGTGTACGCGATGAAGGAATAAACAAGTTTGTGGGTAATTAAAACGGAATATAGTTTAAGTGTATACCGAATAAAAAGCTTCAAGTTCAGGGGGTAATGAATATTTTAGCCTATAAAAAAAGGGGTCATAAATAGTCTCTTAACTACAGAAATAGGTCTAAAATGGTCCATTAACTATACTTTTCTCGTATAGTGGACACTATTATTGGATTGGGAGTTCTAGGCTCTTCAAATTTATCAAAAAATTATTTTATATATAATTACAAATATTAATTGAAATTATACTTTCTATGTCCCTAATTACTTGTCCACTTTTGAATTGACACGCTTATTAAGAAAACAATGATTGACATAGTAAGTTTACCATTTACCCCTATTAATTATGAAGTGGGGGAATTAAAAATTTAAGATTTCAAAAAGTTGTACTTTTTTCAAAGTATTAAATTGAGGGTATAATATGTAAAAAAAAATTGTTCTTTCTTGATTTGTCAAAATAGACAATAGTAATTAAGGACGAAAAATGTATTAGTAATTAGGGACAGAAGAGTTCTCCCTCCGTCCCTAATTACTTGTCTATTTTTGAATTGACACATATATTAAGAAAACAATTAATTACATAGCGAGTTTACCATTTATCCTTATTAATTATGAAGTGGATGAAATTTTTTACATTTATCAAAGTAATTAGTCATTTAATTGAGGGTATAATAGGTAAAAAAAATCATCATTTCTTGATTTATCAAAATGGACAAATAATTAGAGACAATTATAAAATAAAAAATGGACAAATAATTAGGGACATAGAAGTATCTTTTTATCAAATTTTACTTGGTCACATTTTTCTTGTTAGGATAATAAACAAAAACAAACACTGAATATCTCGAGAATGTTCCTCTAGCTTGTAAGGGGGGAACGAAAACCATGTGGGATTTTTATTGAAAATTGTGTACTTAAACTCCTTGGAAATTGAACCTTAACTAATGACAAATCATTATAGTACTATTCGTTAATTGATATTTTAATTTTTTTTATTTTAAAATAAATACTTTAACGTTTTAAAAAATAAATAAATTTTATTTTTTTAAAATTATCTATATTTATATAATTCAGAATTAATAATTATCTTTTTAGTTAAGAATTTTACTAATAAGAAATTTTAAGAGAAGTCTTCAAGATTACAAAAAAAACTCACATTTTTAAAATGTAGGAAATAATATTTTCAAATTACTACTTCATATATATGTATCATTAAATTGATTCTTATACTGTAAATGGATTTTTAAAAAATGAAAGGAAATATTTTTTCAAATTACTTCATATGTAATCATTATATTTGATTCTTGTACTAAAAATAGATTTTAATTTTTAGTTGTTCACTTTAATAAATTAAGAAAAAAAAATTCAATATTATTACTCACTCTAGTTCATATTAAGTGAAGTGTTGAAATTTTTTTATGGTTGAAAATAAATGAACTATTCAAAGTTCAAGAGAATTCTTGATGTTTTTTACTAAATTTATTCTTCATTTAATGAATTTTTTACTAAAACTCATTAAATATATTTCTTAAAGAGTATGTCAAACCCCCAATGATTCACTTAATATGGACTAGAGAGAATATTAGTCAAATTAAGATTTTCAAAATATACTTAATAAGGTAAGTTTAATAAAATAAATCTATAATACATATTTTTAAGGACAGTATCAAATCGACACAAGCCATGAAGTAAAATGATAAAATAGGAGTATTTGCCGTTTTAAAAATTTAAGACATAATTATATATTTATTTCTATTTTATCCTTAATAATTAGTATTAATTAACATTATTTTTAAGGACAGTATCAAATCGACACAAGCCATGAAGTAAAATGATAAAATAGGAGTATTTGCCGTTTTAAAAATTTAAGACATAATTATATATTTATTTCTATTTTATCCTTAATAATTAGTATTAATTAACATTATTTTTAAGGACAGTATCAAATCGACACAAGCCATGAAGTAAAATGATAAAATAGGAGTATTTGCCGTTTTAAAAATTTAAGACATAATTATATATTTATTTCTATTTTATCCTTAATAATTAGTATTAATTAACATTATTTTTAAGGACAGTATCAAATCGACACAAGCCATGAAGTAAAATGATAAAATAGGAGTATTTGCCGTTTTAAAAATTTAAGACATAATTATATATTTATTTCTATTTTATCCTTAATAATTAGTATTAATTAACATTATTTTTAAGGACAGTATCAAATCGACACAAGCCATGAAGTAAAATGATAAAATAGGAGTATTTGCCGTTTTAAAAATTTAAGACATAATTATATATT
>JAJOOF010019996.1:0-24431 GCA_029582545.1 Solanum lignicaule | reverse complement strand
AAAATTTTAACTACAATTTTTTGAAGTTTTTCATCGTTCTTCTTCTTAAAACACAATATTTAGTATATCTTCTATATTTTAAATCATATTTATATTATATTATATTATATGATATGAAATTAAAAGAATACATCATTTCACATTGAATGGTTACGATTTTTTCAAAAGAGTTGTGATTTTTCCGATGAGTTGTGACCTTTCTTAGGGGTTGTGACTTTTATGATATGCTCATAATACTCTATGTTAACTATAAATGGAGGGGTTTCCTTACATTTTAAAACTATAATTTTTTATGTTTTCTATTCTTCTCTTAAGCTCAGTTAAATTTGAACACTCCCTAACATGAATGTTAAGTTAATATAACAATCCAATTAAAAACATCCAATTTAGTATATCTTATATCAATTTTATTTATATTATATTACATTAAAAGTAAGAACACCAACAATACAATAATAACTAAGTAGCGCACTATGGGCAGGGAGAACAAAGTATATTTAAGAGGTGTAACTAAGAGATTTTTAGAAGTGATAAAGTAAAAGTACCTCCCTAGACTATGACCAAAATTCCAGGGATGTACCTTAGCTCAACTAAGGTCCTATTACCCCCCACCTCGAACCCATATTTTTGTAATTTTCTGCACCTTTTTAGCTTACGTTGCATCTCTCACGCGCCTCAACTCTGTGGAGTCACATGATGTGCCACGTTACCCAAAATGTGCACAAAATTATATAAGAAAGTTTACACCCACTATTCATAGAAACTTTTAGTACATGGTTTGATATTCACGTGCAACGCACGTGCGTCAAAACTAATATATATATATATATAGTTTTTTAATACAAATTCATGGCTTAAGATATCACCCATGAACGGTGTGATGAGGTTTAGAAAGAAGGAAAAACTTAGACCTAGGTTCATTGGCCCGTTTGAGCCTTTGAGGTCTTGGAGCGGATTGGAGAGGTGGCCTATAAGTTGGCCTTGCCAACTAGATCGTCTATTGTTCATGTTGTTTTCCTTGTTTCCATGCTTCATAAGTATGTACCCGATGAGTCCCATGTGATTTCGCTTAATTTAGTGCTTTTGGATCTGGATTTGGCATTGAGGAGGAGAATATATATTGGATTGACAGGTTTGAAAGCTAAGGACTAAGGATATAGCTTATGTTAAAGTTCAATGGAAGCACCACCAGATTGGAGAGGCTACTTAGGAGATCGAGTCTGATATGCTTTTCAGATATCCTCAACTTCTCAAAGCTTCATGTATTTTTCCTTATTTTTTGTTCGAGGACAAACATGGATTTTAGTGATAGATAATGTAATAACCCTGAAGGTCATTTTGGAATTTCTTGAAAAAAATACTATTTTATCCCTCTCAATAGTTACCCTGGGTTATGTTTTATCAGTATATGAGGTTAGATTTGAACCTGGTCGAAAAGTTGGGATTTTTGAAGATTTTGGAATTTTGAAAGCCCTTAAGTTAATATAAGTGATTTTAGTTAGCCCTTAAATTATATCAGTTTCATTAGCTCTAAAATGCATACTTTGATCTAGTAGTGTGGTCGTTTTTAGTTCCAAAGATTTTATGTGGATTTGAGCCCATGAGTTGAATTTTTAGTTGAATTTAGGCTAAGGTTTGACTTTGGTCAACTTTCAGTGTTCGGGCATTCAAATTTGATTTTCGTTGATTCTGTTGGATTGAAGAGGTAGTTTAAAGACTAGGTAACACCTTGGTTCAGTTTCTAGGGGTTCCGATGGTGTTTTGTTTTTTTTAGTGGAAATTAGTTAGTTATGGGTTGTACAAGTGTTGGGTCAAGGAGACCTCGACTCCGTGTTCTGATGGTTCAAATGGGTTTAGAATGTCAAATTAAGTAGGGTAGGATATTTAGTTTGTGTGCACATGATTCCGAATGAATCTCGAGGGTCTATTCAGAGAATTTCGAATCTTGATGTTTTGTTGTCACTGTTGTTATCTGTTATCTGATGATTTCCTTATCACAATCGTATGGACTTCTACTATGATATATCGCATATGTCGAAATTTGGGATTGACCTAATTCCTTCTTCACGACCGCATAGAACAAAGTACATGAGAAGAATTTAATTCTCCAAAATGTGATTCTTCTCCATTACTCCATTTTTGAACCTTAAGAACTCAAGTTAGGCAATTTCAAAGGAGATTTTTGAGATCAAACTTTTAGGTAAGTGATTTTAACTTCAACCCTTCATTATCCATTCATTATTTCATGATTTTTAGCATAAAAATATCTATTTCAAATTCAAAATTTGGAGATTTTCTCATGAATTTGGTTTTAGTAAATTGGACTTTGGAGTATGATTTCTAACTCGTTTTTTGATATATTTTGCGTGTGAGTTCCTAATTCCTTGAGTAGCATGTTGTTCTATAAAAATTATAGAATTACTCTTAGCCCTCGGGTTTGACTTTTAGGTTGATTTGGATCCAAATTTCAAAATCAACATTATGAGTATCATTATTTGTATTTTCTCATGAAGATTTTGTATTTGATTAGATTGTGTGGATTCTGAGGCTCGACATAATGGAAATGCTCAAGTCCTGATTTGATTTATTCACTTTAAGGCAAGTGGACCTTTTTTACTCTTTTACAAAGTGGGTTGGGCCTTCTGATTGCTAGTCATGGGGAATGACGGGGTGTACGTGTGATTAAGGTAGAGAGTTCCCACCCGAACACTAGAGTCAAGCATGTAAGGTTAATTACACTTGTTGAACTATTATTATGTATTATGATCATGGGTGGCCTTGGATGACTAGTATGATTCCTTATTGATGAATGCTCGGGATTGGTGTAGTTAATTTATTGATGTGAACTTGTTATCCTCTCATTATGCATATGATCATGTCTATTTGGATTGGTGCTGAAACTCTGATATAAAATGACACTATGCGAAATTGATGAAAAAGAAAGATAAAAAGGATATGATTTCGAGGGACGTTCCTGTAACACCTCAGAAGTGCCTAGCACAGATGAAATTAGGAAAGTGTAGAAAATTGTTGAAGTCTGCAAATTTTGGTGTTTATGAACGAGGTTTAAAGGTTGTATAATGGATCACAACTCATAGGAACCATCTATGGTTGAGACTTAAGATTTCTGGAATTTGGACTCAGTGATTACAAGTGGGTTTACGGGCTGTACTATGTTCTACGGGTCATAGACTCCTCTCGTGAAAGAACTTCTGAAAGTTGGAAAGTTGATTTGAACAGGATGAAGGGTATTATGGGTCGTGGTTAAGTCTACAGGTTGTGGATGGTCTTCATAGACCAAGACCTGAACTTTAGTAATTCAGAACATCATGTTGCATATTACGAGCCAATAGTATGGGTCGTACATAGGACTACGAACTGTATTTGGGTCTCGTAGATCAAACCTCAGAGGATTGATGATTTCAGTACTTGAGAGTCTATGGAAAACTAGTACGGGCTGTAAATGGAATTATGAATCGTAAAGGGGTTTCGTGGTTCAGAGTTCAGAAACTCAAGGATTTCAGGTGATTTCTACGGACATACTTCTATGGGTCATAGAAGGAACTACAGTCTGTAGATACGCTCGTAGTGTTTGTCCAACAATTTTATACATGGTTAATTGGGTCTTTTCCCACTCTTTTAATACCTATACTATGTTGTTTTAACCTATTCTAAGTGGGTTTACGTGACTCCTAGGTACCCTAACCTCCTCTTTCGCTCTCATTCTCCCAAATTCCAATTTCTTCTCTCTCAAGTTTCCTCCCTCAAGCAAGCTAGGGTTCAAGATTCAAGCCTCCATTGAATAGTTCAAGTGAGTATTTCTATCAAGGTATGTGGTAACATCATCAATGGGTCTCTCTTCACCTCCCATTGAGTCCTAAAGAAGCTCTGATCTCTTCATGTTATGAATTTTCCAAATCTAGGGTTTCATGATTTCTTATGGATTCTTATTAAATTTCAGTTTCTTCTTCATGATTGATCTTACTATACATGAATTGATTATAATTCAATGTTTTTAAAGATATTTTCATAAACCCATTGCATGGAAGTATTTTCATAAGCATAATTATGCTATTTTTAGAATGCATGCATCAGATTATCAGATTTCTATGATTAAGGATACTTTCAGATAAAGTATCATTCAATATATATGATTATCATGATTTAGATGTTTTCAGATAAAGTGTCTTTCATATTATTTCAGTTGTCATGATTTATAAACTTTCTTGTATACTTTCAGATTATCAGACACATGACATCAAGATATGTCATCAATGCTTTTGAATATTTTCCTAAAAGTATGTTTTGATTAATATGGTACCCGGAATAGCATCAACGATCGTGGATCAATTTTCTTATAAAAACAAGGTTCACTAGTAATATGGATATTTGGTATGACATATATGATTATGGGCAGTGTTTTCAGGAGCTATCAATTATGTCAGTTGGGAGTAGTACTTAACACTAGCTTACATGGTTATGCGTCGGTTAGAAGTACTTCCCACGTTTCTAAATCCAGATTTTGTATGACCTTGTACTATGTATTTTTAGATCAGTTCGCCAGTTTTCATGATATGTTTAATTGGTCATTGTGTTTGCATGTTTTTAGACTTATCATATCTAAATATCATGTTTTTACACATTTCCTCATACTCAATACATTTCAAGTACTGACCGCATACTTTTGTTCCTATATGGTTTGATAATATAGGTTTAGGCGTTCATCATTCGAGTCATGATTAGTATAGGTTTTGATTAGCTAGAACCAATATTAGTGAGTCCTCATCTCCTCGAAGACCCCAACTATGATTTCATTTCTGTCATTACATTCAGTTTTCGGACTTGTTAAGTTATCTAGGGGTTTGTCCTAGAAAATTATTATGATTAGAGGCTTCTAGACAGTCAATTTAGATTTCTGCTTGTGCCTTTGTATCAAATTATCTTTTATGATATGATAATGATTTGAGACTTATCCACTTTCCAGTTTATTCAATTATGTATGGTATCTTAGTGTCATGTCATGCCATGTGGGTAGTTTGGGATCACTAATGGCTCTAGAAACCGTGTTACATCTAAGGGGTAGTCTTGAGGTGTTACGTGCCTCATGTCAGGAATGATATAATGCGATTTCGAGAATCATGTCCCATACTTGAATGATACATAGATGTAATTTTGAGGGACATGCCTAGCAACGAGGTAGGTGCATAGACTAATGTCCCCCATGGGTTTCGACTGAATGATGAGCAATATGTGTGTATCGGTAGGACAAACATGCATCATTCTCTATGGCGTTTACATTGTATTGCACCTCATCATCACTGATTTATATCTATCTATGAGTGAATTGTTATTACCATGGTTATTGAATTGGAAAAATTGTAATGGTATTGTTGAGAATCTGATGGTGTAGCTTATTTGATGGGTTATTTGTATTGCGTATATCCTTTGTTGCTATTGAAATTGCTAGGATGGGCTAGATAATGATTTTTGTGCAGGTTGTAGTGTTTGTAGGTTTGAATGGTGTCAGGGTTGAGGGTGTTCAACACTACTTTGTTTAGGGCCAGCTGGGGATACTTGTAGAGTACCATTGTTGTTTTGATACTCACTTCCTTGTTTTTCTACACTTGTGTAGGTTACGAGCCCGGTTTTTCCTAATCATTCTCTCGCATCAGTGTCTGAGGCTTGCACTTAGGAGTACGTGAGGTAGTTGCTAGTTGCTCCACTAGACATCACATATCCTTATTTTATGTCTTATTTCTATTCTAGATATGGATAGATTCAGACTTGTACTTTCATCGAATTTGTATTATTATCTAGTGTCTTGTACACATGACACCAAATATTGGGGAAGGTTATGTTTATATTAAGGATTATGTGATGTGTTGTTCTTAGTTCCTTGTTTCCTCTCTTATTTCTGCATTTACCCTTATAGAAGGTTGGTAGGCTGACCGGTCTTAGTGGGATAAGACAGGTGCTATCACACCCAGTTTTTGGGTTACTGTTAGAACTAGTAACTTGACAATTTCATTAGTTGCATCTTAGCATGTTGACCTTATATATGTGATAAAGAATAAGACAAGTTGTTGTAATGATTGCATGATGAGTCTTGAGTCTAGAAGTTGTGCTTGAATATGTAAATTTTAGATCATGATTAAACTGTCTATGTGAATCAGAGTTTTTGAGTAACCTTGGCTAATTGGCACTGATGTGTTATTAGGTTTGTAGAGGATATGATGAGTTTTTCAAGGACGAACAAAAGCTCCAAGTGAGGGATGATAATCTGAGATGTATTTACACATTCAAAAATCATGTTTTACCCATTGTTTTATGTTAAAAGAAAAGACTGTTTTTCAAAAATCAATTTAACTTTTAAGAAAAATTAATTCTTGAAAGAATCGCCACTAAATTTTTTAAAGAAATTAAGAAACTTAACTTGAAGACTTTAAATAGATTTAAGCAAAAAAGTTTAGAGAAAAAGGGTTCGGGGTTCTTATTTACACTTCAAGAAGGTTTTTAAGACATTTGAAGTGTCCGCTAACACACGATTTTCCTACGACTTGAAAGTAACTTATTTGACTAATTCTTTGGGAAATAACACTTAACGATAATTAAGACATTTAAAAACCCTTTGAAAATAAATTAGCTTAAGACACTAGAAATAATTTAGAAAAAAGAAAGTTCAATAAAAATGACTAGGTAAAGAAAGGTAATTTGAGCAAAAATAAATCTTTATGACAACAATGATTTATCTTAAGGAATTTAATTAGATTAAACTAAAACAATAAAGTTAGAGTTAAACAAGAAATAATCAAATACAATGATAAAGGGAGAAGAAAATCATAAACTTGGATCCTTGCCCAAATTTCAAACTATTGGGTTGGCAGGCCCAAGTTTGTTCCTCATGTCCTAATTCTAAGTAACTCAGTCTTTTCAGACCATTTGTTGCATTTCGTTTTGGGCCTGACCCATTTCTGATTTTTGTATACCAACTATATTCTGGTCGTATATCAGTGTATATCAGATGTATATAGCCTATATATCAGCTCAATTTCCTATATATTTTCTTCCATTTGACCATTTTCAGCTTCCGAGACCTGATTTTGCCCAGGCTGACTCAAGAGGATGTTGAGTTTCAACCCAACTCAAGATTCAAGGGACAAAGGGGAGTCCAATGGACTCAATCTAAGGGAGTTCATGCATAAAAAAGATGATAAGGATTAGAAAATAAAAATATACTATTTAAACTACCATTTCAAAGTTGCACATCCAGAATCTAAGCATACTAAAAAATGTCTCTTTGATGTAGGAACATTATCAAAAGAAATGAAAATGACAAATATTGAAACAATGAGCATATTCATACAATTTATTGAAAACCATAAGGAGAAACTTTCCCAAATTAATCACTTATTTAAAGAAAAAAACAATATTCAAATTAGTGGCTATTGATCTCTAAACTAAAAGGGTATAAAAAATGAGACACAAGAAAGGATACATTATCACATTCTAGAATCTTATTTTTAAAGAGGACATATTATTAATCAATTATGCTTAAAAGATGACAATTGCACAATAAACAACCGTATTCAGACTAACTACAAGGACTGTTTTCTAGAATGAAGGCATAATTCAAAATAAACTCAAGTAATTGACATATACACTAAGTCATGCTTTAGAATGAATTGCAAATAGAATAGAGAGGTATCGATAGAGTAGTGATACAAAAATAGAGCAAACAAATAGATACATTGAAACTTAAATGAATACAAAACTCAACAGGCATGAACTAGAGACATATTACCATCTATTACCTAAACCCAAGTCAAAATCAGATCATATTTCAGGTTAAACAGAACAAGAATAGATTTCGGATCAAATCATAGAAGAAAAGAGCATAGGTTTAAACACAAGTTGAGATAAACATCATTCTACGTATTCAAAACCTCAAATGAGTCAAACTAGTAATTGTAAACAACTTTCAGAAACCATATCCAATCATATAGCGGAAAATTATACGATGTATTCCCCATTACAAAGTGATAAAATTGAAAGCAAATGACATCTAAACAAAGTTGTGAAGAAACAAAACCACACTCGAAATTATTGATAAGCAAAATCTACACAAAACTTCTAAACTATGAGTAACATATTGAAACAAAACATAAAAGAAAGAGATATTACCTTTTTCTAGGCAGCGAGACTAGGACGGATGAGCAAGAGCGAGGGGAGCCTCCACCAAGAAGCAAGGAAGAGACACCAAATCATCTTAGAGAGAGATCTTGACTAAGCTTCTGAGTATCGAAAACATTGAGATTCTCGAAAAGGAATTTTCTTTGTTTTATGATGAAAATTCCTTGCGGTTCTTTGTAGCAAAATAATTGTCTCTTAGAGGGTCCCAGCCGCCTCTAAAACAGTGAGAAGATAGAGGTATTTATAGGGGGAGATTGGGATTGGAAAGGGAGAAAATAGGTGGAATAATTAGGACGAATTTGAATTCTCCTAATGGATAAGGAATAGGCTAATGACTTTGTACCAATTTCAACAAATTGCAACGGATTACTGAGGAGAGCCGTTCAATTTCAAGAGAAGGACGAGTGAGGTGAGAGATGGCTCCACCTGCCCAATTCTCGAAAAGTCTTAATACGGAGGGGATAAGGGAGAGAGAGAGAGAGGACGTGTGATATATGATTAACTACAATTCCATGTGTTAGTTAAAAGGTAGTTAGTTAACTACAATGAAAGTTAGTTAAGAGCAGTTTGTTGGTAACAAATTCTATTTCTTTGCTTAAAGGTTCAAGTTAGTTCAATTCAATTACTATATAACTTGTAATAAGCTCATTGTACAAGAATGATATGAAATATACATATTTATCTTTCTCTCTCTCTCTTTCTAAACTCTCTCTCTCTCTCTCTCTCTCTCAATTCTTCTTTACTAATTATTTTCCTGAGAAACTCCTGAAATAGTACTTCAATCCTCAAATTCATTGTGAATTCCTATAATCGGGTAACATTGGTATTAGAGCCAATCTATCCTTGTATTTTAATGGCGAAAGGAAAAAGTTCTAATGATAATTCTCCATCAGAAAGGGGGAATTGAAAGAAATGATGCAGAATTTGGAAGAGAAATTAGGGACTTTGGCAGGGAAAGTTACAAACCTAAAGAGATTGGATTAAGTAGTCCTGGAATTGAAGGAGCATCTGGTCAGCAATCAAGAATCTGGAGGGATAAAACTCCTATGGAACAGGATGTTCCTTCGGCTATTCATCATTCTAAAAGGAGAATTCACAGACCCATGAGTCCTACTAGTTACAACATTTATATTTCCAGTTTCTCAAGGTGGTCGAGAATGGGATTTTTGAGATTTTCTGGAGAGGATTTGAGATCTTGGTTGTTCAAGATTGAGCAGTTTTTTTCAATGGAAAATGTTACTAATGAAGAGAAGGTATCATTTCCAGCCTTGATACTGGAAGGAGAAGCTACACAATGACATCTCTCTTTTATGAGATATATGCAATACTTACAACCCGCTACTTGGACCGAGTATATGATGGCCATGGTTGACAGATTTGGTACTGACTTCTATGTCCCTAGGAGATTAAAAAGATCAAACAAGTGGGGAGCATGAAAGAGTATCAAGCTATGTTTGAGAGACATCTTACTAGGGTGAAGCTTTCTCAAGAAAATGCTATTAGCTGTTTCATTAGGGGGTTGAAGTTTGAATTGAATATTGCTATGAAGATTACCAGTCCTATATCATTTTCTAAAGCTTATAAATGTGCAAGACTAGAGGAGGCCTATCTTGCTGCGATAAGGCAACCAACTGGACTTCAGAGTTACAATTCCTCTAATAGGATAAGTGATCATAAAATGTAGAGTAAACCAAGGTTAATACCAACACCAAGCACTAGTCATTCAGGGCCAGAGGTGTTAATAGGAGGAACTTGGGTTTGGAAGAGATGAATGACTGAAGATCTAAGGCCCTTTGTTATTTTTGTGATGAAAAATATGTTTTTGGGCACAAATGCAAGACTGTTAAGAAATTATATTTGCTGGAGATAGAAGAAAAAGAAGGAATGGAGGTAGACCCAGTAATATAGTTGGATGGGACATTGGAGGGTCAAGAACTGGAACTTGAAAAAAATCCTTGAAGCAACTTGAAATCTCTATTCATGCCTTGAATGGTTCTTTAGGATTTAGGACATTGAGGGTCACTAGTTACCACTCTAGAATGCCATTGCACATCCTAATTGATACATGAATTTCACACAACTTCATTGATCTAAAACTAGTCAAGCATTTAAGGTGCCAGACCATATTTATTCATCCTGAATGGGTTGCAACAACCAATGGAAATGATATGCAAGTAGACAAAATGTGCACCATTTCTCGGTTATTACAAGGTGCTGAGTTTTCAGCTGCTTTCTTATTATTACCACTAGGTTCTTATGGAGTGGTTTTGGGTGTTCAGTGGTTGTTGACTTTGGGAGATATCAAAATGAATTTTCGGAAGCTCACAATGGAATTTTTTTACATAGGGAAGAAACATTGTCTTAGAGGATCAAAAAGCTAGATTAGATCTTTAGGACTAGGAAGTTGGCTAAATGATTAGGTAATCAATCTCAATTATGCATGATACAAGTAGTTAGATCTATGTGTAATGAGTTACACTTGTATGCAACTGAAAACATGGAGGCACTAGAGACAAACAACCGCTTGTTAAGCCTTTTACAACAATTACACCCTTTGTTTGAAGAGCCCACTCAGTTACTCCCTTCTAGAGGTGTTTTCGACCATAGAATTGTGCTACAATATAGAATTGAGCCTATGAACAAGAGACCATATAGGTACCCCTCTGTTAAGAAGGATATCATTGAAGGGTTAGTAGAACAAATGCTGGATCAAGGGATAATTCAGCCTAGTTGTAGCCCATTTGCTACTCTTCAGGTTTTGGTTGGAAAAAAGGATGGCTCTTGGAGGATGTGTGTGGATTATCGGGACTTAAATAAATACACTATAAAGAATAAATTTCCTATTCCTATAGTGGACGATTTATTGGATGAGCTTGGAGGATCTAAAATTTCTTCTAAAAATTGACCTAAGATCAGGTTACCACCAATTGAGAATGACAGTAGATGACATACCAAAGACAACTTTTAGGACACATTCAGGTCATTTTGAATACCTAGTGATGCCCTTTGGGTTATCAAATGGGCCTGCCACATTTTAATGTCTTATGAACTCTGTCTTTCGTTCCCTTTTAAGGAAGTTTGTGCTGGTTTTTTTTGATGATATTCTCATTTACAACAAGTGTATGGACGATCATATGAAGCACCTCAGTGTTGTTTTTGAAGTAATGCAACAACATCAATTATATGCTAAGGCAAGTAAATTTTTCTTTGGGGTGTTGAAGATAGAGTACTTATGACACTTCATTACTGAGTAGGGTGTATCTACGAATTGTCTAAAGGTTAAGGATGTACAAAACTGGCCTACCCCTACTACTCTTAAACAGTTGAGAGGGTTTTTTGGACTATTTGGTTATTATAGAAGGTTTATTCAAGGGTTTGGTATCATTTGTACGTAAACCATTAACTGATATCTTGAGGAAAGATAGTTTTAAATGGTCTACAGAGGCAGTTGTTGCTTTAACACAACTTAAGGACAAGTTGACTAAGGCTCCGGTGTTAGCACTACCTGATGCAACTAAGACATTTATTGTCGAGACTGATGCTAGTGGGAGTGGTATTGGAGCAGTTCTCATGTAGGAGGGCCACCCCATTGCTTTTATTAGCAAGGCTCTTTCTCCCAAGAACAGGGTCTTGTCAGTCTATGATAACGGGTTGCTAGCTATTATACATGCTATCACTAAATGGTCACAATATTTACTCCAGCAGAAATTTGAAATTAGAACTGATCAGAAGGCATTAAAGTTCTTGATGGAATAAAAGTTGGATACCAATTCTCAGTTGTTGTGGCTTACCAAACTTATATTTTTTTATTACACTATTGAGTACAAAAGGGGAATTAAGAACAAAGTGGGAGATGCACTTTCACGAGTCACTGGGATGAGTTATTGGCTCTAGTCATTTCCCCAACCAATATTGATCTTTTTCAGGCTATTGAGGATAACTGGACTTCAAATCAAGAGCTAAAACAACTCATTAAAGAATTACAACCAAACCCTGATACTCATAGGTAGTTCACTTGGATGCAAGGTCAATTGAAGAGAAAGGGAAAACTGGTCATTGGAAAAGTGCAGAGTTTAAGGACTGACATTATGATTTTATGGCATGCTAGTCCACATGGGTTCATTCAGGTGTTGACGCTATTCTCAAAAGACTATTTACATTATTTTATTGGATGATTATGCAAAAAGAGGTGAATGATTATACGGAAGTGTGATGTGCGCCACAGAAACAAATTTGACTTGGTTGCTTACCCTGGCCTCCTACAACCATTGTCTATTTCTGATGTCGTCTGGTATCAAATCAGCATATATTTTATTAGTGGTATGTTTAAGTCACATGGTTATGAAGAAATCTTGGTGGTAGTGGATAGACTCAGCAAATATGGTCATTTCCTTCCGCTCAAACACCCTTATACATCTCAATCTGCTGCTAAAGTATTTTTGGACACAATTGTTAGGCTGCATGGGTTGCTTGATGCTATTACTAGTGATAGAGATGTTGCCTTCTTGAGTTCCTTTTGGCAGGAACATTTTACATTGCAAGGGGTTCTCCTGCATACTTCTTCAGCATATCACCCTCAGTGCGATGGCCAAACTGAGGTACTTAACATATGCTTTAGAGACCTACTTGAGGTGTTATTGTAATGATAATGATTCTAACTGGTTTTCTTGCTTACCTGAGTATTGGTATAATACATGTCATCATTCATCAATTCAGACAACTTCTTATGAATCTATATATGGTAGACCTCCCCCATTGCACCTCTCTTATCTACCAAGTGAATCAGCTTCTACTGAAGTTGATGGTACATTGGTGAATAGAGAGTTTAAACTTCAACTGCTGAAACATCACTTGAGGAGGGCTCAACTCAGAATGAAACAACAGGCTGACTCTCATAGAAGTGACAAACATTTTGAAGGTTGTGATTGGGTATACTTCAATGTTCAGGCTTACAAGCAAGAGACTATTGCAGGTCATTCATTCCATAAGTTGGCTGCTAAGTACTATGGACCATTCTAGGTTCTTAAGAGGGTAGGTCCAGTTGCTAACACTCTCTTATTGCCTAGTTCGGTAAAGATCCGTTCCACAGTTCTTGTTTCCCTATTGAAGAAGTGTTATGAAATCCCAACTCAGATATATTATCCCCCTGTAGTTGACTTAACCAATCCACACTGCCCTAATCCTAAGTTGGTACTGTAGAGGAGAATAGTTAAGAAGAGTAATAAAGCTGTGGAACAACTTTTGGTTAAATGGCATGGGGTTACCAACATATGCTGCTACTTGGGAGTTCGCCACCACCTTGAAGACCAGATTTCCTTTATTTGATCCTTGAGGACAATGATCTTGTATTGGAAGGGATTACTGTTACATAATTAGTTACAATCCCATGTGTTAGTTAAAGGTAGTTAGTTAACTACAGTGAAAGTTAGTTAAGAGTAGTTAGTTGGTAACAAATTCCTATTTTTAGCTTAAAAGTTCAACTTAGTTTAATTCCGTTACTATATAACTTGTAATCAACTCATTGTTCAAGAATGATATGAAATATACAAATTTCTTTCTCTCTCTTTCTAAACACTCTCTCAATTCTTCTTTACTAACTGTTTTCTCGTGAAACTCCATAAACAGTTCTTCGATCCTCGAATTCATTGTGAAAGGAAATGGTCAAATGTGCAAATAAAATAGGCTGGATTTCAAATTAAGACATGGCCATATGAGTTCAATTATAGCCAATTGAAGTTAAGAATTTAGCCAAGTTGAGTTTAACTGGTGAATTTGGCTAAAATTTAAATAAGACAAATTAATACGGAGGAAGAGTATTGGGAGTGGTATATTCCCAGAGTCTTGAGATTTAACTTTTGCTATTCTCCAGCAGCTCTAAGAGTTCCCGTTCTCGCTTTTCTTAGATGGAACGGGGGATCGCACCTTCAACGAAGAAATAAGGTGACTAGCTGGAAGTTTTTGAAATCCCAACAATATTTTCTATATGAGTTCATTGCATCACAAATTTCTTGATAGTTATCTTTCAATAATATATTATATTAATTAACGAGCTTCTTAATCTTAATAAAATAAAATAAAAAACTTAATTATAAACTAATTAACTTAAGAATATAAACTATTAATTAACTAAACTAATTAACCAAATATTTAAGTAAAACTATAATATTTTTGAGATGATTTTTGAATATTCATAGAATATACTAATTGTATACATAATTATATAAAAACATATATATCATTTAAAAATAATAAAAAGGTGAAAAAACTATTTAAAAATAACTTGAAAAAATATTTTGAATTTTATAAAATTAATTATTTCAAATCATGCAAAATTGAAGAAGTCCGATAATTAATTTATATTGTGGAGGGTTAAAATTTAGTGTCAACAACCATATTTTAGATATGTTCTAAATATAATCTTTTGAATATCTTACCTCTATTGATTATATGTTATGATGAGCTAATAGACATGATTACTTTTAGGTCAAAACAAGCAAGAAAAGGTCCATATGATGGATTGAAACGTGAAGCGTAGTAAGCCAGACTTAAATGGAGCAAAAATAGCTACAGAAAAAACCATGAGATGAGATTCGAATTGCACCTGTATAAGAGCTAAAATTTAAGGACACAGGAAAAGAGGGCAGGGTGAGATAGACCACATACCATCAACCATAGCCCAACATGATAGGCCCCACACCGTGGCACTCTATCTACTGGACTAGGTTTGACCTAGTCAAAGTAGAATCCAATTGGAATTAAGATTTTGACCATATTATTATATATGTCTTTAAATGATGTTTTTAGGATTAAGAATTAGTAGTAGAGGATTACAACTTAGTCTTATATTTGAGAATTCATTATCTTAGTTTTTAGGGTATACCCTATGATGACTTATGATTGAATTGGTAGTTTAATTGTGCCTTTCTAAGTATTTTGATATGAATATGATTATGTCTTTTCCATTGGGATTTACTGAGAGAACTTTGGAATGGAGGCCCCACTGCTAGTAGAAGTTTGGTCTTCAGTAGCAATTCTTTTGACTCAAACTACATGCCTCCATAAGATTGTCTTAAATAACTTAGCTAGTGGATCCATAATAACAATTATGAATGAATGTTATCGGGTCTACCTTAGCAAGTAATCGAAACCCCTACTCTCGAGTCAGTTCTGATTATAAATGAGTTTCCAAAAGTGTTCCTCGATGACCTTCCTGGTATTCCTCTCAAAAGGGACATTGACTTTGGAATTGAACTTTTCCCAGATACACAACATATCTCTATTTCTCCATACCATATTGGCCCGACAGAAGTTAAGGAATTAAAGGGCCAATTAACGGACTTGTTAGATAAAGGTTTTATTAGACCGAGCATCTCTCCATGGGTTGCTCTGGTGTTGTTTGTTCGAAAGAAGGATGGTTCCTTCTTAATGTGCATTGGCTATTGGAAATTGAATAAGGTCACCATAAAGAATAAGTATCCTATTCCAAGGACTGATGATTTATTTGATCAACTATTAGGATCAAGTTACTTCTCTAAGATTGATCTTTGATCGTGTTATCACCAATTGAGGGTAAAATAAAATGATATTGTGAAGAAATATTTCCAAACTCGGTATGGTCATTATGAGGTTTTGGTAATTTATTTTGTTTGACTAATGCCCAGAGGCTGTAACCCTCGAATTTTGAGAAATGGCTAAAAAGGCAAACAAGCAAGTCCACGAACCCAAAATTGACCATGGACCCTTCACGATACCTTAGACGGTTCTTTTAGGGGACCACAACCCATTTTGGGCATCGTGAAGATTGCCCAAGGCAGCCAAGGTGAAGGTCACCTAGATGAGCCACTAAACGGTCCGTGGTGACTTGTACGGTCCGTTTATTGGTCCGTACAAGTCACCCATCATATTTTGAGTTTTGGGCTAACTTCAAAATTAAAGGAATCAATCAATAAAAAATTGTATGTTGTGATTATTGGCCTTTATATGAGGAACATAAGTTTTTGAATTTGATACAATAAATTCAAGAAGATAGACACATTGTTCCTCCTCTATAAACTCTTCCATATGCTCAGATGGCTTGATTAATTTCTTATCATCTAAACATAATGTAGAAAAATGATTGAAATGAGGTCCAATGCGCTAACTCATGAAATGTAGTGCTATTTACATCCTCGTATTTACACATACTAGAGTTTTTAAAAATAATATTATCTATTTCATTGCATAACTCTAGTGTACTCTTCTCAATAGTGACAACATCAATAAAAGTATGATCAAGTATTTCGCCCTACAATTTTAGTTTTTTCAAGTTGGCTTATAATAATTTTTTCTTACTCACATATTGTATAATTGACTTATTGGGTGTGAAACACATCAATCTTTGCACTTAACTCAATATCTAAATTGTGAATATCGAAGCCAAACATATCAATCTCATACTCGAGCTTAATATTTCTTTCTAGTAAGAGTATTAAACCTTCTTTTATGTCCTAACACTGACCATCGATTGCAAAAAGTAATAACGTCTTAGAATCCATAATATCAAAAGTACATGTATTGCAAGAACACTTATCACTACATACTTTTTCAAATGACATCTCAAGAAGAGTAAAATAATAACAAAGAAAAGTAAATAAAAATAAGACTAAAAAAACTATAAGGACTACAAGTTGAAATAAATATTAAAGAAAATTTCTAAGTCACATTTCCCGAAATGACGCTTTTTTTGATAATGTCCTAATATACTTCTTAAAAAGAAATATAAACGACCATTTGCAATATATTTACCCAACTATGGTCGGGGTCAATCCCACGGAGAATATGAAAGAATATTGTCAATACTTGATAGTCGTTATTTAAAAAATGAGGATTTGAATTGAGAAAAAAATAATAAAAAGAATAACAATAGCTTGGAACTAAATATTTATTTGTATTTAGATTATTAGAAGTAACTACAAATGTGTTCCCCGTGATTTCATTACATAGAAAGAATATTGTACTAGTGCTCTATTTCAAATTTTAGCACACAAGATTGTAAGTTAGGTATCTCCAATTGATTAGTTGTCCAAATAGGGAATTTCATCATGCAACGTGGTCAGTCTACCAGTTTGTGCTTTAATAACCCTTACGCTTGACCCCAGATTAGCTCTTACAGAGGTGGTTCAAGCTATTAGGTAACTGTTGTAGTCGCTAAATCTCCATTGTTTAATCTCTTATCCCATTCATTACTTCCCTGGTCGGGCAAGTATGAATAAGGCGATTTCTAACATTTTCCACCGTTAAAAAACAATTAAAATGAAGAGATAAAAATACATGCATAAAAATCATTTAAGAATCACTTTTTACATTAACTTACTTTGATAATTCATCATGGTTTCCACAACCCTAGTTATGAAATTTAGCTACACAGTAACTTAAAAACTGTCATGGTCCAAGCCTACACACCTGGACGTGACCGAAATTCGAGAACCATTGCTGACCCCAAGCGAACCCTAATCCTGGCTGACTACAAGAAGAAGACTAACTCATGCATACGCAAGCATCAAACTGAAAGAAATGCTATATCAACTGTCTAATAAATCTCAAAATTCTTTGAATATACTGAATATGAAACATAAGTTTTAAATAAAACATCTGAAACTGAAAGACTCTCCAAAATTGTCTAACTATAAAGCCTTTACTAAACAAAGATGAGTATTGGGACAATACCAACGACTCATCAAAAGAACTACTACTAACAACTCATAAAACTGGAGTCCTCCAGAAGATATGAGGTCGTACTCAAAAGCTGACGAGCGGATGAAGTGATCTCAACAGACTCTTGTTGAGGATCCTAAGAACATGTATTTGCGTCATTAAGAGATGTAGGTCGAATGACATCAGTACATTCAATGTATGAGTATTTAGAGTGTGAGGATGAACTAGCCCAACACTATGATAGCCTTACATACCTGAAAGAACAAGGTTCTTAATGAATCTTGAAGAAGAACTTGATTAGAAGCCTTGAAACCCTAGCTTGAAGGAGAGCAATCAAGAAAACATTTCTTGGGATTCTTGAATTAGTTTCTTGAAATCTCTATGGCCAAGAATTATAATTTTCATTAGTGATTCATAATTGTATGGAGGAATTTTAATTGGAAAGAATGGAATTCTTGGAGAAGGACTTACCTTGGAGAAGAATCTTGAATTTTTTTTAAAGAATCTTGAATGGAAGTCTTCTACTTTAATTTTTCTTTAGGGTTTGAGAGAGAAGAGAATGTTGGATTAAGAGGTGAAAATCCAATTGGGTTGGTCCTTTAATTAGTTAACAAATTCGTTTAGGGTTTCCTTAGAGGTAAAAGGACAAAAAGGACCCTTTTTATATATTCCCATCTGCTAATTCGTCACTGCACTGTATCATGTTACTAAAATGGTCATAACTTTCTACTTGGAACTCAGATTGATGCCAAACCGGTGGCATTGGAAAGAAGATTCAAATACCTTTAATTTTATAGGTATAGGCCATGTAACTCTTTATATTCTAAGAGATGTGATTATTTAAAGTTGACCCTAGTAGAATCTTACATCAAAACTTAATCGGTATGGAAGCTTTCAACTTATCTTTTTGCTAGGGAGTTCTAGTGACCTTAATTCATATCCAAATTCATTCCACACTATATAATTGACCTTTACACATATGAGTAATTTAAGAATCACTGGTTACGACCTTACATGTAAATAAAGAATAGTTCAGGCCTTAGTTTAGAAATTTTTGGGGCTTTACCATATCTTTCCCTTGGGATCATTCGTCCTCGAATGACAGTTAAACTAAGAATGAATGGGAAAAGAGTTACTATCACTATCTCTCTTGACTTAGAGTTTTGAAACTGGACTAGAGCATATAAGTCATGAATGTATGAGTTTGAATATAGTCACATTGTATATGAAATTATTTAACATGAAACAAGGATATCTGGATACGAAGTAAGAATAGAACTACTATGCCTTAAGCGATAGACTGATAGCTTTCAAGTTTAGCAACACTTTCCATCCCGCTCTTCAAGAAAACTACTCGTCATCACCATCACTAACATAACTGAAAAAGCTTACAACGAAAGATCATAAGCACGATTCATTCGAGAAATCTGATGTAAGAATATGAATGGCGAAACATTATGTTGCTAGTCATTGAGAGTAAATCATGAATTTTCTAGACTGGGCATACTATGAGACATGAGTGCTTATCTGAATAGGTGTCATACCTTAAGCCTACACCCTGCACGTGGCCGACACTCGAGAACCATTACAAGTCCCCAAGCGAACCCTTGGCCTGGCTCATTACTCAATGAAAGACATTACTCATCAATATAAGGACTCAAATGCAAACTCAACTCATAAGGTCTCATAAATAAAGTAGTTTAACTCAAAAATACTCAAATGAACATAAGTGTTCAACTCAAAGTCTTTAAAACATCAACAAGGGAAATGAGAAAAAGACTCTTCAACTATTAGTGTCTATGAAACCTCTAATAACTATGATAGATATCGGAACAACAACCACGATATCTTAACAGAACTGAAAAGTAAACGTGAAACCCTCCGGAAGCAAGAAGGCTCACCAAACCTAGCTAGAATCCGATGGGATCAACGAAGCACTGGTTGATTATCCTGATTACCTGTATTTGTAACATGAAACGATGTAGGCTAAATGCCGTCAGCATATTGAATGTAAGAGCATGTAAGGGGAACACTGAAACATAACATAAAACTTGAACTGATTGAAAGGAAGACATACTCACCCCGTCTCAACTCAACTCAAAAATACTTAACTCAACTCAATATGAAAACCATGATAATAAGATGCAATATATAAAGCTTTCTAAACAGTAGACAAGTAGTCAAAATGTATAAAGATATAATAATATCTCTTTATTCTTCTTTGGGAGATTCTCTAACCGACAACCACCACTATGAGTTATGTGATGATACATCGTCTCCCCAAGCTGTCGGAAATTTCCTATACCTTTACGGAGTATAGGACATCATCAACTAAGTGAATCTACTAAGCTATGCTTAAAAGCAATAAGGAATCATCTAAAAAGTATGATCCTTTAATCATGTTGGCATACATGGTTTATGAAGATTTTGAGTTGTCTGAACTCACTCCATATCAGTGCTCAATACTACTCTCAATAATATATAACTCATGCTCATATGTTAAAAAACATTACTCCTCCTCAATTTGTGATAATTGCTCAAAAGGTTCTCTTAAAAGAGATAATACTCAAAACTCTGCATGAACTCGTTAGAAATCAAGGTTTCCACATTTTAAATGTAAATTTTATTACACTTGGGAATACTTAGTTCCCTTATACTCATTTTGAAATATAAACTCAACTCTCCTCATTCTCCTACTCATTTACTCAAGTCTTAAAACAAATTATAAGTAATTGTGGAAGACTTCTCAAAATGACTCAAAAGGACTTTCTCGAACTTTACTCTTAATCTTTACTTTGATTTGAAATGAAGATTTAAAAGTTATTATTAGGATATATAGGTTCTCTCAATCATTAATGAAGACTTAGATAGTTGGAAATAAAAAGAAAGCAAAGACACGATTTAAAGGAAAGCATATGAAACAGAGAATGGAGCGGAAGAGGGCTCGACACCCCTGGTGCATCAATGGCGTGCCGCACCACGCCAGCCCTCATTTTCCTGAGGCTGGTTTGTGGCTCAGTGCAGGAGTAGCGTGCCAGCCTCCATAGTGCTACGGGGGCGTGTTGCCCCAGCCCATTCCCAGAATGTCCTGACAAATTTTCTTCTCAATTTTTGGTCCTAATTCAACTAGAACCGATTGATTTCTTCATAAACCCAATATAATTAATCGAAAATACACCCAAAAACCCTCAAGAAAAACACTCATTCGCAAGACCTTCACCTCAAGAACTCAACAAAACTCCATTGTTAGAGAATGAAACACAAAAGCTCAAGAACTCAACAAAGAATCTCTATATATACAATCTCATGGATGAATTCGTAATTGGAAATTCATAATAGGCATGAGGGTGAACAAACCCAACACTATGAAAACTTACATACCTCGAATGAACCAAATTCTTGGCAAAAATCCTCAAAACTCAATGAATGCTTGAAACATTCTTCTTTTCTCCTCTTGAACTTTGCCCTAGACTTCTAAACGTTTTTGGAATGTTTAGAACTGACTTAGTCTGATTATACTCCTTAACTTGGGTGGGTAAAACGTGCTAAGCTAGTGGGCTAAGGAAAATACCAAAATACCCCTCCTTAAAATGGATGAGAACGCCTTAACTAGACAGGCCACACTCAACATGCATATCTCCTTCATCCAAACTCAAGATTTAGCAAACTTGGCGGCATTGGAAAGAGGACTCAACGACCTTCAATTTGATATCTCATGGGCTACCTAACTCACCCTGTGTTGAAAGTTATGATTGTTTGAAGTTGACACAAAACTCAAAATCGAAGAGTAACTTGAAAAAATCTCAATTTAGCTCTTTTAGGTGGTACAATAGGTTCATATCATGAGGTTGATATCCATAACTTTATGGGGTAAGATTGAGATCAATCGGCTAAATTCTTTGCCCCTCATTATGGGAATTGAGCATAGATTTGAATCTATGTGAAGTGTACGAGCATGGGTTATAGACACAATTACGATATTATAAACATCAACATGATGTTGTAATGACTGAACTTTGAGGAATATGCTAGTGTAACACCCCGTATTCTAGCTAGACCAGAAATGCAGATTCCAGAAGTTGCAGGTGCCATCAACAGTGCCACTTACGGACCGTAGGGTGATCCACAGACCGTAGGTGGGGTCCATGGTTGGCCACCTGCAGCTCCCTTCCCAGAACCCTAGAATTTTTCAGCCAAGTCTTGACCCACGCCAGGACCTACAGACCGTAAGTGGGACCATGGTCCGTGGTTCAGACTCCTCAAAACCCCAGGAAAATTTAGCTAAGTGCCTATGAGCCAATCTTAGAATGGAAGGGTAGTATCTCAGTACCTATGGGTCGATTCATTTCTTACCTTAAGGCCAAAAATATTATTTCTAAGGGTTGTCTCTATCATCTTGTTCGCGTCAAGGATTCAAGCTCCGAAACCCCAACTCTTGAGTTAGTTCCAATAGTTTATGAGTTTCCAGAAGTATTTCTAGAAGATCTTCCCGGAATTCCTCCCGAAAGGAAAATTGACTTCGGAATTGATCTCCTTCTTGATACCCAACCTATTTCTATTACTCCTTACAGAATGGTTCCAGTTGAGCTTAAGGAATCAAAGGAACAATTGAAAGACCTTCTAGATAAGGGCTTCATCAGACCTAGTATTTCCCCATGGGGTGCACCAGTGTTGTTCGTGAAAAAGAAAGATGGTTCTCTCAGGATGTGCATTGACTATCGGCAGTTGAACAAAGTCACAATCAACAATAAGTATCCTATCCCCAAGATTGATGACTTGTTCAACCAACTTAGGGTGTTAGTCATTTGACAAAGATAGACCTCAGATCTGGTTATCATCAGCTTAGAGTCAGAGATAGTGACATTCTGAAAGCATCCTTTAGAACTCAGTATGGTCATTATGAATATGTAGTTATGTTATTTGGACTAACCAATTCTCATGCAGCTTTCATGGATTTGATGAACATGGTGTTCAAATAGTATTTGGACTTGTTCGTTATCGTCTTTATTGATGATATCCTCATTTACTCTAGGAATGAGGAAGAACATGCGATTCATTTGAGGGTTGTCCTAAAAACTCTCAAAGATCACCAATTATTTGCTAAGTTTAGCATATTTGAGCTTTGGTTGCAATCAGTTACTTTCCTTGGGCATATAGTATCTAGCGAAGGGATTCGAGTGGATTCTTAGAAAATAAAGGCAGTGAAGCAATGGCCCAGACCTACCTCTCCTATAGATATCAAAAGTTTCTTGGGTTTGGCTGTTACTACAGAAGGTTTGTGGAAGGATTTTCATCCATAGCTTCTCCATTGACTAATTTAACTCAGAAAAAGGTTAAGTTCTAGTGGTCAGATGAATGTGAGAAGAGCTTCGAAGAACTGAAAACTAGGTTGACTACATCTCTAGTTTTGACTCTACCAGAGGGTTTAGACGGTTATGTTATCTATTGTGATGCATCCAGAGTCATCCTAGATTGTGTGTTGATGCATCAATGTAAGGTTATAACTTATGCTTCTAAACAACTTAAGGTGCATGAGAAGAACTATCCAACTCATGACCTCGAGCTTGCAGCAATGGTATTTGCCTTTAAGATTGGAGGAATTACTTGTATGGTTTTCACATAGATGTGTTCACATACCATGAGAGCCTTCGCTGCGTGTTCACCTAGAAAGATTTGAATCTTCGCCAGAGGATATGGCTTGAGTTCCTCAAGGACTATGATATGAATGTACTTTACCATCGTGGTAAGGCCAATGTAGTAGAAGATGCTCTTAGCAGACTATCTATGGGTTGTGTAGCGCATGTTAAGGAATAAAGGAAGGAACTAGTGAAAGAAGTTCACCGGCTTGCTTGCGTAAGAGTTTGCCTCATGAGTGTATCAGATAATGGTGTAACAGTTCAGAATGGGTCAGAATATTCATTGGTAGCGGAGGTTAAGAAAAACCAAGATAGTGATCATGTATTGCTTCAACTAAAGGGTTCAGTTCATCAGCAGAGGGTTGAAATTTTCTCCCAAAGGGGAGATGGGGTGCTTCGCTATCAGGGTCGTTTATGTGTTCCTAAGGTGGGTGAGTTGAGACAACAGATTCTTGCAGAAGCCCATAACTCCAGGTATTCTATTCATCCAAGTGCCACTAAGATGTACCGTGATCTGCGGGATGTCTTTTGGTGGAATGGCATGAAAAGGGATATAGCAGATTTTGTGGCTAAGTGCCCCAATTGTCAGCAAGTGAAGGTAGAACATCAGAAACTAGGAGGTATGATTCAAGAGATCAGCATTCCTATATGGCAGTGGGAAGTGATCAATATGAAATTCATAACAGATTTACCTCGTACTCACAGACAACATGACTCCATTTGGGTGATAGTAGACAGAGTCACTAAGTGATACGCTAAAATTACACCTCCCTAAAGAAGCATAAGCGATCGTTATCAAGTAAAGAACCCAACTTGTAGGTTGGGGTCGATCCCACGAGGAAAATGGTTTAGACCTTACTTTAACCAACAATTATATTCAATTAGTCAAATTACTTCCAGAAACAAGTAATT
>JAJOOF010019995.1:0-22749 GCA_029582545.1 Solanum lignicaule | reverse complement strand
TATATATTTTTTTTTATTATTATTATTATTTTATTTATTTTGAAAATTTGAAATTTTATAAAACTAATTATTTTAAAATCGTTTGAAAATTGAAAAAGCTCGATGATTAATTTATATATTGGAGGGCCAAAATTGAGTGTCAACACTTAGCATATACTAACTTCTAACTTCATCCAAATGATATTTCGACAGTAAAAAGTGACTAAAGAAATTACTTGGCCAGACAAACAAACTAGCAATATATGAATTATAGTCATATCCCAATCTTATGTGTCTTTATAAGTACAAGAGAGTTTCAAACATCACTATAGAAAACATTATGACTAACTGTTCCTATGGAAATAATTGCACTTATAGAAGTTGTTGGAAAAGCTAACAAATACTTCATCAGGCATGAGGTATCAGTAGAACAACTGTTGCATTCCTTATGCTCTAGCACTATAATCAGTTTCTGCAGATTTATTGCATGCTCAAGTAAGAACTTCAAGAATTGATGGAGCTCCGTTGCGTCAGATCTACGCGTGCGACTACAAAATGGCATAACCTTGACATTCTTCAAATTTTGTAAGGAAGCTTTGAATATGTTCTCTTCAAAGGAGAGGTACTTGTCTTCCAGCAAATCAATGTCTTCGACCTCAAAAAAAGGATGGTACTACAAATACC
Source organism: Solanum lignicaule (assembly GCA_029582545.1). Taxonomy (NCBI): domain Eukaryota; kingdom Viridiplantae; phylum Streptophyta; class Magnoliopsida; order Solanales; family Solanaceae; genus Solanum; species Solanum lignicaule. The sequence continues at coordinate 22,086 of JAJOOF010019995.1, read as the reverse complement.
GAACGAAAAATCAGGCTATGTGGTAAGCTTTAAGCTTAACAACTATAGTAATGAAATTGAAGTTGTTGAGGCTGTAGGGGATCAATAAACATTTGATATAAATATATCGTGAATTGAAAACATACCGGCTTATCAGGAAATATCATTAAATTTTCCAAATTACTAGTTGACCTTAAGAGGTTGTCTATCATTGGGAAGGAAAGTTTTGAAATACGAGAACTTATTGTCAAGCATCTGCATTCCATCAATGGTAAGGGCACGTGTTCCTCTTCCAACATCAAATTGGAAATCACCTGAACAAAAGAATGAGGCAGATGATAAAAAGAGAAGCTCTATTCACAATCAACATAAAAAGACTAGAGACATTTGGGACTGATAACTGACCTTGATAAATCGGGATGAGAGTATTAGCTCATTAGCACAACGAACGCTTAGCAACAGATCTTTCTCTATGTTTACATCCATTTCATCATATTCATCACAGTAGAGATTAAAAGTGGCATGGTTCAAAGATGACAAGTCCCTGAGGTTAATTTTCGTATGAGTTAAAACCCAGTAATCGTTAAATGTTCAACATATGGAGCAACAATTTCTAAGAATCATACATCACCTTCGTATGAATACCAATCCCCGTAAGGATGATCGTGCTGGGTTAATTGCAGTCGCCTACATTTTGGAGAAGTCATGTGCAAACGACTAAAACCACATAATTCATGTAGCACCAAAGATTCCAATTGAGGACAATTTGACATTATTTGTTTAATGTGTTCATCCAGGAGAAACAAACTTTTCAGCGTTAAACTCTTCAGAGATGTCCAATTTAGTACACAATCTTCTGATATTATGCAATTCTCGCAGTTGAGTGTTACAATCGATGAACTACTGCAGAGAACTTGTGGCAAGCTATAGGGTTGGGGTTGTCTCGAATTAATATTTCTATAGCTTATATTCAAGCGTAAATCCTCCGCTTCCTTACTCATAGAAAATTCAAGCCACTTGTCAATTATGGGAAAATAAGACACAACATCATCATCATTTGTGAACACAACGTTTAGACTGAACTTTTTAATGCTAGAGCAGCTAAGGAGAGGTAGTACATTATTTGTTAACGAAATGAATTTGTGCACTGTGAGCTATCTGAATGACCATACTCCTCTTCATAAACAATGTTGTCGATAGAAGTCCAAAAGTATTGCCAATGTTTAGAGAGAATAGTTGTTCTGAACACATCTTTTATGGACAATCGAGAAAGAGTTTGAACAATAAGAGCGTCAGGTAGGTGACTGATCCTATCAATTTCTTCACATTCTATCTCAATCTTCGTTTTTTTCTGAGGTGAGTTTTCAATAAGCAGACTTTTGGAGTTTCCATTATCACCACAACTGCCAGAGAATTGGTCTTGGTTGCTTATAACACAGGGCTGTGAAGGGGGGAAAATTATCAGACATCAGAGATTAAGTTTACTTGTATATGAGGCAAGGTGGGCGGGACGGATTGAAAACTGATTGTTTTGCTATGCGGGGCGAGGTGGGACGGGTCGAAGTGTTCGCGGACTCATGCGAATTTTCCTTGCAAGTGCTCCATCCCGCCCCAATTGTCATCCCTAATAACAAAGTTAAAATCTTAACAAAAATCAATTACTACAAATAGGGGTGTTCACAGGTCGGTTATTGGTCAAAATCAAAACCAAACCAACATAATTGGTTTTTAAATTCTCAAAATTAAATCAAACCAAATATAATATACATTTATCGGTTTGATTGTTATCGGCTTCGGTTCGGTTATTAACCATACACAAAATAAAAGAAATGATTCATTCAAAATGGAAAAAAAAGTGACAATAATTCATCAAAACGAGAAATAGTTAGAACAACCAACGTTATCGAACTTTTGATGACTAAATTTACTATGAATAAAGCTTCAAAATTCACCATTTTGGCTTTGAAAGAAGTGACTGTGACATTTTTAGTCATATACATGAAACCTATTGGTGTTTATGCATTTTTAATACTAAAATTAAAATATAACCAATAAAATAAATGTTCTCGTCTTGACATTTTTGCTTTCATAAATAAATTAAAAATAAATTTTGATGAAAACATATATAAGATCTTTAAAAGTGTTTATAAATGTAATATATTATATATGTATAATAATAAAATACATGTATATATATAATTTATCGGTTCGGTTAAGTTATTTCTTCGGTTTTTTCGAACAAAACCAAAAATACTATCAATTTTCAAAAATCTAAAACCAAACGAAACCAACCCAAATAAAATCGATTTATTGAATCGTTTCAATATAATTTTTTTGGTCTGGATCGATTTTTATCCAAATCATGAACACCCCTAACCACAAGTATACCGAGGATAAGAACACTTAAAAATTAATTTATTCTTGAAAAGTAATTGCCTAAAAAACAGAGGGGGGGGGGGGGAACTAACATAGAAGAAGATCTATAAAAATTCAACAGAAGGAGAAGAACAATACCCACATTCGAAAAATAAAGAGAAAAAATAGGATAAATAGAACTAACCTTATTACTGAACATAAATTAAGCGGCGAGAGCGAGAGAGAAGCCGAAGAGATGAATAAAGAGGGAAGAGTAGGTATGTTTTATAAGAATGTGACAACGCCGAGAATGCAAGAATAACACATGTAAACGTTACAACCCTCTTAAGTAGGTCAAATTCAATGAAAATCACCAAAATTCCCCTTACTGCATCAATCAATATTACCTCGGGCATGCCAACGGCCAATATTGGCTCTTTACACTAGGACAACTAATACGACCCCTTTTCGAACAAAATAAAAAATACTATCGGTTTTCAAAAATCTAAAACCAAACGAAACCAAACCCAAATAAAATCGATTTATTGAATCGCTTCGATTTTTTTTTTTGGTCTGGATTGATTTTTATCCAAACTGTGAAAACTCCTAACCACAAGTATATTGAGGATAAGACCACCAATAAAATGATTTATTCTTGAAAAGGAATTGCGTAAAAAAAGAGGGGGGGGGGGAGGATTCTATAAAAATTCAACAAAAGGAGAAGAACAATACCCACATTGGAAAAATAAAGAGAAAAATAGGATAAATAGAACTAACCTTGTTATTGAACATAAACTAAGCGACGAGAGTGAGAGAGAAGCCGAAGAGATGAATAAAGAGGGAAGAGTAGGTAGGTTTTATAAGAATGTGACGACACCGAGAATGAAAGAATAACACATGTAAATGTTACAACCCTCTTAAGTAGGTCAAATTCAATGTAAATCACCAAAATGCCCCTTACCGCATCAATCAATATTACCTCGGTAATGCCAACGGCCAATACTGACTCTTTACACTAGGACAACTAATACGACCCTTTTTCAAAGAAGCCGCCTTTAAGACTCTATTAAGTGAAATCATTTAATAATGGATAGATACAAGTTATAACAATCCTCACACGAGGAAAAAAGAAGGCTTTCCTTAAGATAATTTACACATACAATAAAATAAGGAAAGCAATCAACGACATACTACTGTTGAACTCTTTCCAAGATCATTTTTTCCTTTGGAAAGATACAAGAAAGAAACTATCAATCTATTGATATTGGAAAACCTAACGGATTCTTTCAATGTATCATTTCTAAATATAATGAAATTCATAGGTATACAAAAAGAAGTCTATTAAATTGAAATTATTTTTTAATCATATTTCAATCGTTAATATATATGATAAATAAGAACCACTACTAAAAAGTATTATTCTCTTGATCGTGAAATATTGATTGTTGTTGAACAGTGAATGACATTCCTTTTACTTTGAATATAAAAATGTATAATAAACAGGGAAGATTTTAGGAGTGAAATATGTTTGCATAATTTCTTGATGTTATTATAGATTAAATGATGTATTATTGTATATGTATTTCAGCTTATATTGCTTAAAATTTATTTATTTTTAGTTTTTCTTTCTCTTCTTTATATTATACTAGTTTTCGAACACGTGCGATACGGTGCTAATTAGTATAAATACTTCTAAAATATAAGTGTACGATGTGTAAAATTCAACTTGTTAAAAGTTCCTTTTTAATATGTTACAACACATAATTTAAATGTTGACATTATAGTTACAAATATTTAATGCCTTAAAGTTTCCGCCTTCTTTTTAAGGAATAATACCCTCCACTTTTTTACAGATGCATACATATCGATCGAGAACTTGTCGTCGAAAGAGAGTGGTGTTTTGTAATAGTTGTAGAGAAATTCGTTCAACATGTGTCTTCCTTAGGATGGCTAGTAGATCATTATCAATTTCATAGTCTACACCTACAAAATAAAAGTATTTATTTGTTATAAAATGATCATTGTTTAAATATTTAATTGACATATATAAATAGTAATTACATGTATATGTACCCTTTGGCTCATTCAAAGTTATTAATTCTGTCATTTGTAAATTTTGACAAAAGAAATTTTTGTCAAGCTATATACATATAATTGAATTATGAAATACAATACAATCATTTGTGAGATATTAACATTATGGTAGAAAAAAGAAAACAATATAAACCAAAAATCATATGGTGCAATAAATAAATGCATATAAAAAGGACAATATACAAATAAAGGAAAAACAAAAATATAACAGGGTGATGAAAATATTATGCGAGAGTAAAAATTAACTTGTTCCTCTGCATTTATAAATTTCTATTACAAATATTTACTCCGCAAAAGTAAGGAAGATAGTGACAAGAAAATGAGTGATATAGAGAAAAGATGGAGGAACTCACCGGCTATAAATATTTATAATTTTCTCTTCAATTAATTCATCACCTAAACAACTTATGCCCCTTGAACTTGCAAGATAAATTATTTGACAAATCAAACAAAATTTCAATTTTAAAAGCCTTAAATTAAATGGACATATACCCAACAAATATCCAAAGAGAACTACTTAAGAGCTATGAGGTGCAGTACAAAGAAAGTCTTAAAGTGGAAAACATCCACCTAGTCTTGGTATGTGTTGATGACATTCTCATCAATATGAAGCTCAACTTTGTTTTTGTCAACAACAGTTGGTTACTTATTCCACATTATAACGGGAACAACAGTTGGAAGAATTGGTTACTGATTGTTGATTTAATTCCTGTAGGTTATTGGATACATAGGAATTTCATAAATGCGAAAAAATATACTTGTCCTTGATTTACAATGCAAATGCTATATATCTATCTTTTTTGTAATTTATTTTAGTTTTCCTTAGAAATTTCTAAAGCCTACAGAATCTTAAATTGTTTACCAGGTAGCTATATATATCCAACTCTGCAGAAGCAGTGTAAAGCTTATCCGTAAGGGAAAAAGAGATGATGTGTTTCCATATGATCCATTTTATACATTTCGCTTCAGATATGGATGTCCGCATCGCAAGAGGTGTGATGTGAATTTATCCTAATGTGACTGCATCTTCGGCTTGTTAGCTTATCTACTTAAGCAAAATTAGTGGCTATTGATAAAGAAGAAAACAAATTTACGTGACATAACAGAAATAACAATATCACTTCCTTCATCTAGACAACGAACTGATAGGGTGTATTCACTTGTTTCTTTGTTTATTTATTGTTGGATAATTGAGCTGAAATTGATGCACGTACGTATATCCCATACTAATAAATAAATATTTGTAAACACTTGAGTTGTTAAATAAAAACATATAATAGTGCAAGTTTATGAAAATAATTTGATGTGTATTATTCCTATCCACAGGTCTTTATCGGAAAAAAAGGTTCCTATTCATAGGTGAGAGTAGCCTCTCCCTGTTCTCAAGTCCCTACTACACTCTGTATCACATATACTCCTCTAGGCAATATCTGATACAGGTATGTGTAAGTATCCAATAAAGATATATCACTCCCATTCGATGTATTAGTGAAGAATTTGCTCGAGTAAACAGATATATCACTCCCATTCGATGTGGGTACATTAAGGCCAACAAATAAAAATCACATTCAATTTCTTAAAACAATGGGAAAAGTGGTAAATGCTCACAAGCCAGCCAGTACATTGAAATAGGAAGATATTTGTATTGACTTTACATAAGTAAATTACCACTTGTGTGCTTATTCAAAATAATTCAAGACAGTTTTCGTCATCATACTTTTGGTTCAACTTAATTTCTTGAAGGCTATAGTAGGTGATGTTGTTAAGGTGATGCATTTCATAATTCCTAACATATCTCATAATATAGGCTGCAAAGGAGTTTGAAAATGAGTTGAAAAAGGAGCATGATGCCTCTGCTCAGCCCCCAATCGAAAAGGCCATTGAGGGTAGTCAAGAAGAGAACCAAGACACAAAGGTTTCAAGCACCAAGGAGAGTTCATAAAACCATAAGTGCAGTTTGCCTATAGCTATAGCTTCTAGGCTTAAATAACAATATCACAGAATAACATATCAAGAAGAAACATGATAAAGAGAATGAAACAAAATAAGCTAGATAAGGACATACACAGTAAATAGGAAAACAGAGCACCTCTTGATAAATAAAGAGGAGAATTTTTTTTTTTACCTGATGTATTTGAATGAGGCACAGAAAAGAGAAAAGATTAATGGACAATGGACATGTTGTTGGAGACATTTATATAGATGAGTGAAAAATCTGAAAAGGTTTTGGATTAGCTGATAATCAAAGCAATGGAACTTGAGCGTCGGAAAAAGGATGCTACACTGATCGAGTGACGCTGAGCGTCGGAAAAAGGCTGTTACACTGATCAAGGGACGCTGAACAGAAACTATATGTTTCTGGAGAATTAAATTAGGGCTGAGATTATCAGCAGTTTTTTTTTAATAAATTAATATTTAAGTAATATTGTAGGTTCAAAACGCTAAATCAACTTTGGGGTTAAGCTCTTCCCACTTATAGTAATTTATGATATGATTTTCTTTAATGAAAATCTTCCCATACATGGACAAAGTTAGAGAGAAAGCTATGAATTCGATATAATCCAATAACTTTGATCAAAATTATGTATTTGTGTTTAAAAAGTTACTTTATATATATAAATAAAATAGAGAAAATTTCAGAAATAACAAAGATAATAGACATAATAAGGCTCTATAACTATAGTTTTGGTAATTGTGCCCTCATAGCTATAGTTTTGTTTGCTATGAAGGTTGTGGTTTGTATATTTCGCTTGCAAATATGCAAACAGGGTAAGTTTATGCAAATGGAGGCTGCAATATGTATATTTCGCTTGCCCATTTGTATATTTCTCTTGTGAATATACAAACATGGTAAGTATATACAAATTATGTATTTATACATTTAGTAATTTTTGTATGTTTCGTTTGCCAATATACAAACAGGATAATTAATTATGAATTTATTCATAAATCGTATACAAATATCTAGGGTAAGTATAAAAAATTCTTGATTTATACAATCAGAGATCGAATTATACAAATTCTGAATATATACAATTAGAAAACCAAATAGTAAGATTTTGCAAAACTATCCACACAAATTAAAAATGATGGGCGTCGTTACCTTTATATTTTCATCTCATTTTATCTTTATTTATTATTTGATAATCATAGTTCATCTTTTATCCTACCTTTTCATAATAGCTCTACGTCGTACCCTACTTTTCTTGTAGGTTTATCACTCACATTATGGATGTGTGACATTATGTAACGAGAGAGAAACATAGAATCTATCCAAAACCGCAAAAGGACTGTTTTGCTACTTTTTTTCTATGGCTGTCAGCTGTAGAGTGTAGATAAAACATAGTTGTACCAATTACAAGCAAGACAACAGGTAAAATAAACAAGTTGTTAGTAATTGAAGATACAAACATTTATCTTCTCAAAATCATTTTGTGTTACGCTCCAAATCAGAGGTTGAAGGGTGGAAACGTATTTTGAGTAGTGAAATATGGGAGTTGCCACACAATGACATATTACCAGCGTTGGTGTTGAGCTACAAGGATCTTCCCGCACATTTAAAGCGATACTTTTCCTATTGTGCAATATTTCCTAAAGATTATCCATTTTGGAAAGAACAAGTTATTCTTCTGTGGATTGCCAATGGTCTCGTACCACATGAAAATGGAATAATTGAAGATTCAGGCAACCAATATTTTCTCGAGTTGAGATCAAGATCATTATTTGGAAGGGTCCCAAATCCTTCTGAAGGGAACATAGAGAAATTCTTAATGCATTATCTTGTCAACGATTTAGCCCAAATTGCATCTTCAAAACTTTGTATCACGTTTGAAGAGAGCCAAGGATCTCACATGTCGGAAAAAAGTCGGCATTTATCATATTCAATGAGATATGGTGACTTTGAGAAATTGACACCACTCTACAAATTGGAGCAGCTAAGGACATTTCTTCCGACATGTATTGATCTCGATAATTGTTACCCTCTAAGCAAGAGGGTGCAGCTTAACATACTTCCAAGTCTAAGATCCTTGAGGGTACTGTCATTGTCTCATTACCAGATTGTTGAGTTGCCAAATGACTTGTTTATCGAATTAAAGCTCCTCAGATTTTTGGACCTTTCTCAGACGGATATAAAAAAGTTGCCAGATTCCATTTGTGTGTTGTATAACTTAGAGACACTTCTCCTGTCACATTGTAGTGATCTTGAGGATTTACCGCTGCAGATGGAAAAGCTAATCAACTTACGTCATCTTGACATAAGCAACACTTATCGGTTGAAGATGCCGCTACATCTGAGCAAGTTGAAAAGCCTCCAAGTGCTAGTGGGAGTCAAGTTTCATCTAGGTGGTAACGGTGGTTCGAGAATTGAAGAATTTGGTGAAGTACATAACTTGTATGGATCTCTATCAATTCTAGAGTTGCAAAATGTGGTTGATGGAAGGGAAGCTCGGAAGGCAAAGATGAGGGGAAAGGAACATGTTGATAAATTATCTATTGTTGATTGTAACTCTCTTACCCTTTTAGCATTCTGCCGAGTACCTTGAAGACAATACGGATATCTCGTTGCCAGAAATTGAAATTAGAGCAGCCAGTTTGTGAGATGAGTTATTGTAACATGTTTCTCAAGGATTTGACACTGCAAGAATGTGATTGTATAGATGATATATCACCTGACTTGCTCCCGAGAGCACGCAAATTGAGGGTATAGCATTGCCCCAACCTTACTAGCTTTTTGATTCCTTCTGCAACTACTGAAAGTCTCCATTTTTGGAAAAGGGAGAATCTTGAAATAACTTCGGTGGCATGTTCGGGGACACAGATGACGTATTTGTATATTTTCAACTGTGAGAAGCTGAAGTGGCTGCCAAAACGTATGCAGCAACTCCTTCCATCTCTTAAAACACTGAATCTGTGGAATTGTCCAGAAATAGTGTCATTTCCTGAAGGAGAATTGCCCTTCAATTTACAAGTATTTGAGGTCTGTAATTGCACAAAACTGGTGAACGGTCGAAATGTGTGGCGTTTACCCTGTCTCAGGAGTTGCCTTGCTCTATTCAAAGACTTACCGTACACAATCTGAAAACATTAAGCAGCCAAGTTCTCCAAACCCTCACTTCTATTGAATATCTATATATGGCTGATTTACCTCAAATTCAGTCAATGCTGGAACAAGGGCGGCTTCCCTCATCTCTTTATGAGCTACATTTATCTCGCATCATGAGCTCCGATCATTTCCTGAATCAGCACTGTCCTCCTCCCTCTTTGAGCTGATCATCGAGGATTGCCCGAATTTCCAATCCCTTCCAGTAAAAGGGATGCCCTCTTCCCTATCTAAGCTGACCATCAGGGATTGCCCTAATCTCAAATCCTTTCCGGTAAACGGGATGCCCTCTTCCCTCTCTGAACTATATGTTTCCGAATGCCCATTGCTCAAACCACTAATAGAATTTGACAAGGGGGAATATTGGCCAGAAATTGCTCGTATCTCCAACATAGAGATCGATTGGGAATCCCTTTAATGATTAAAACAAATGTAAGTTTTTCTTTTTTGCCACATTGAAGACAAGAAATCGTCTTCAGTTCGAGATGAAAACTTCCATTGTCAGAATTAGATGTTATAGACTTGCAGTTAATTGTTGTGCGTTATATAATTGCATATTATCTTGGATGGCAGGTATTGGATTAGTTTCTCATTGCTTATTGGTTTATGCTCCAACCACGTTTTAATTTCACATCTCAATTGCGAAAGACATCATATGTAGCTTGTGCAACCATGTATAATTGAAACTTTGCTTCACAGTAGAAGGAAGATCTGCTGTCACTATAGAAAATCTTTTTAAGTGAATCTATGCAGGATACATTCTATTTGCACTATCCTTGAATGTTTGCACATATTTAATTGTGCCACAACATGACGAAAACTGATCATTGTTAGTAATTAAAGATAAATTTGATCTTCTCAAAATCATTTTGTGTTTCCTTGTTTTGCTTTTCGGATTTCAAAAAGGGATATTGGCTTAGTAGTTGGTGGTGCATTTCTCTCTTCAGGCCTGCAAGTTCTCTTTGATAGGCTTGCAACTCAGGATGTATTCTCTCAAATTATAGATACCTTTTTTGTCCATCATAACCATATTTTTCATTCTTGTTAGGTGAAAAGTCACTCATGGAAAGGAGATAAAAGTAGTTTTGATTCTTTTTTCCTTCTATGGCTGTCCACCTCCAACCCCAATAAAAAAATAGCCCATTATTGACTCTTGTTGTAGGTGAAAAGTCCTAATCCTGGAAAAGAGAATTACAAGTAAGACCATTAGTTGCAAAAGAGACAGAGAAAGAGATATCAGTGATCATTCTTGTTTGCAAATTACTCTTTAGCATTCAACAGGTAAAGGAAATTGAAGATAAATCATTTTGTGTTTCCTTGTTTTGATTTTCAGATTTCAGAAATGGAGGTTGGCTTAGCAGTTGGTGGTGCATTTCTCTCTTCAGCTTTGAATGTTCTCTTTGATAGGCTTGCTCCTAAGGTTGATCTGCTGAAGATGTTTCAGAAGCATTAGCATCATGTTCGGCTCTTAAAGAAGCTGGAGGACACTTTGCTTGGTCTTCAGATTGTGCTAAGTGATGCAGAGAATAAGCAAGCATCAAATAGACACGTGAGACAGTGGTTAAATAAGCTTCAGAGTGCTGTCGACAATGCTGAAAACTTAATAGAACAAGTCAATTATGAAGCTTTGAGGCTTAAGGTGGAAGGTCAGCATCAAAACCTTGCAGAAACAAGCAATTACCAGCAAGTAAGTGATGATTTCTTTCTTAACATAAAGGAGAAGTTGGAAGAAACCATTGAAACATTGGAGGTGTTGGAAAAACAAATTGGTCGCCTTGGCTTAAAGGAGTATTTTGGTTCGATTAAACAAGAAACTAGAACACCTTCAACTTCTTTAGTAGATGATTCTGATATATTTGGTAGGCAGAGCGAAATAGAGGATTTGATTGACCGTTTAATGTCTGAAGATGCAAATGGAAAAAAACTGACTGTAGTTCCTATTGTTGGAATGGGAGGTGTGGGTAAGACAACACTTGCTAAAGCGGTTTACAATGATGAGAAGGTGAAGGACCATTTTGGTTAGAAAGCCTGGTTTTGTGTTTCTGAAGCATATGATGCTTTCAAAATAACAAAAGGGTTACTTCAAGAAATTGGCTCATTTGACTTAAAGGATGACAACAATCTTAATCAGCTACAGGTCAAATTGAAGGAAATCCTGAAGGGAAAAAAGTTTCTTGTTGTCCTTGATGATGCATGGAATGATAACTATCATGAGTGGGATGACTTGAGAAATCTTTTTGTACAAGGACATATGGGAAGTAAGATCATTGTAACTACACATAAGGAGAGTGTTGCTTTGATGATGGGTAGTGGAGCAATCAACGTGGGAACTCTATCTAGTGAAATCTCTTGGGATTTATTCAAACGACATTCACTAGAAAATAGGGATCCTAAGGAACATCCAGAATTGGAAAAGGTTGAAAAAAAATTGCACACAAGTGCGGAGGGTTGCCTTTATCTCTAAAGGCACTTGCTGGTATTTTACGCTGCAAATCAGAGGTGGATGAGTGGAGAGACATTTTAAGAAGTGAAATATGGGAGCTGCCAAGTTGTTTTAATGGTATATTACCAGCGTTGATGTTGCGCTACAATGATCTTCCTCCAGATTTGAAGCGATGTTTCGCTTTTTGTGCAATATATCCCAAGGATTATCAATTTAGTAAAGGCCAAGTTATTCACCTGTGGATTGCTAATGGTATTTTACCAAAGTTGCATTCCGGTAACCAATACTTTCTCGAGTTGAGATCAAGATCATTGTTCAAAAGGGTCCCAAAGTCTAAAGGGAAACCGGGTGAATTCTCAATGATGACCTCGTCAATGATTTGGCCCAAATTGCATCTTCAAAACTTTGTATTAGGTTGGAAGAGAACAAAGGATCTCATATGTTGGAACAAAGTCGGCACATGCCCTATTTAATGGGCTATGGAGACTTTGAAAAGTTGAAACCCCTCTACAAATTGGAGCAATTGAGGACATTGCTTCCAATCACTAACTATCACCGAAATAGGCTAAGCAATAGGGTGATGCATAACATTTTACCATGACTAACATCCTTAAGGGCATTATCATTGTCACGCTATGAGATTGTTGAGTTGCCAAATGACTTGTTTATCAAATTAAAGCTCTTGAGATTTTTGGACCTTTCTCAAACAGCGATTAAAAGGTTTCCAGATTCCATTTGTGCATTGTATAACTTGGAGACACTTCTCTTGTCATCTTGTTATTGTCTTGAGGAGTTACCGCTGCAGATGGAAAGGCTAATCAACTTACGTCATCTTGACATAAGCAACACTTTGCGCTTGAAGATGCCGCTACATCTGAGCAAGTTGATAAGCCTCCAAGTGCTAGCGGGAGCCAAGTCACTTCTAGGTGGTCGCGGTGGTTTGAGAATGGAAGATTTGGGTGAAGTGCAGAACTTGTATGGATCTCTATCAGTTTTAGAGTTGCAAAATGTGGTTGATAGAAGGGAAGCTGTGAAGGCAAAGATGAGGGAGAAGAATCATGTTGAGAAGTTATCATTGGAGTGGAGCGAAAGTGTTGCGGACAATTCACAAACTGAAAGAGACATACTTGATGAGCTACACCCTCACACAAACATAAAACAACTCCAAATCACCAGATATAGAGGAACAAAATTTCCAAATTGGCTAGCTGATCCTTTGTTTCTTAAGCTAGTACAATTGTCTCTTAGCAACTGCAAGGACTGTGATTCCTTGCCAGCACTAGGACAGCTTCCTTCTTTGAAATTCCTTTCGATTTAGAGGGATGCATCGAATAACAGAGGTGACGGAAGAATTTTATGGTAGTTCATACTCCAAAAAGCCTTTTAACTCTCTTGAGAAGCTTGAATTTGAAGGGATGCCGGAGTGGAAGCAATGGCACGTACTAGGAAATGGAGAGTTTCCTACACTTGAGAATCTTTCAATTGAAAATTGTCCGAAGTTGATGGGGAAGTTGCCTGAAAATCTTTGTTCTCTTACAGAATTGAGTATTTCAAGATGTCCTGAACTCAATTTGGAGACACCTATCCAACTTTCAAGTTAACAAATATTTGGTGTTTTTGATTCTCTTCTTTTTTATGAGGCTGGACTGTTTACATCCCAACTTGAGGGAATGAAGCAGATTGTTGATTTATCTGCTGGTGATTGCAACTCTCTTACCTCCTTACCTTTTAGCATACTGCCAAGTACCTTGAAGACAATATGGATATATCATTGCTGGGAACTGAAATTGGAGTCGCCAGATGGTGAGATGAGTTATTGCAACATGTTTCTCGATGATTTGACATTGGAAGAATGTGATTCTATATCACCTGAGTTGCTCCCAAGAGCACGCACTTTGTGGGCAATAAGTTGCCCCAACCTTACAAGGTTCTTAATTCCTACTGCCACTGAAACTCTCTCTATTTGGAGTTGTGAAAATCTTGAAAAACTTTCGGTGGCATTTCCATCTGCGATAACGTATTTGCATATTGACGACTGTTCGAAGCTGAAGTGGCTGCCAGAACAGATGCAGGAACTCCTTCCATCTCTTAAGGAACTAATTCTGGAAAATTGTCCAGAAATAGAGTCATTTCCTGAAGGAGGATTGCCCTTCAATTTACAAAAACTTGAGATCCTTCATTGCAAGAAACTAGTCAATGACTGAAAGGAGTGGCGTTTACAGAAACTTCCCTGTCTCAGAGATTTAGTGATCGAACATGATAGCAGTGACAAAGAGATTGAACATTGGGAGTTGCCTTGCTCTATTCGACAGCTTACCATAGGCAATCTGAAAACATTAAGCAGCCAAGTTCTCAAAAGCCTCACCTCTCTTCGATATCTATGTATTGCAAATTTACCTCAAATTCAGTCATTGCTGGTACAAGGCAGGTTTTCCTCCTTTTCACACCTCACTTCGCTTCAAAGTCTACACATCAGGAATTTCCCTAATCTCCAATCACTTTCCGAATCAGCACTGCCCTCCTCCCTCTCTCAGCTGACCATCCAGCATTGCCCTAATCTCCAATCATTTTCCGAATCAGCACTGCCTTCCTCCCTCTCTCAGCTTACCATCCAGCATTGTCCTAATCTCCAATTACTTTCCGAATCAGCACTGCCCTCCTCCCTCTCTGAGTTGACCATCCAGGATTGCCCTAATCTCCAATTACTTCCAGTGAAAAGGATGCCGTCTTCCCTCTCTAAACTGTATATTTACGACTGCCCATTGCTCAAACCACTACTAGAATTTGACAAGGGGGAATACTGGCCAAATATTGCTCAAATTCCCATCATAGAGATTGATCAGGAATTCCCGTGATGATAAAACGAATGGCTCTCCAACAGATGTAAGTTATTCTTTTCCCTCAAGAGCTTTCTACACTTAGCTTTTTTGTTTATTCTTTTCCTTTTAAAATCTTGTTGAGCAGTGTGGAGCATCTATTGCTCAAACCACAGCTACTAGCCGAAAATGTTGATTGGGAGAACTTGTAATGAGTGGTGCTCCGATAGATGTAAGTTATTATATTTTCTTAGTATCTTTTGATGTTTTGTTACTTTTCTTTGCTTGTTTCTTAATTATTTTTCTCTGTGTTAATCGTTTTGGTTACTTCTCTTTATATTTGCATTGGAACATTGTAAAAGAAATCTAGTATAGGTAGGAATTGAGATAATTTGTTGACTATTAAGACTCTTTTTCTTGTCTATTAACTTATATTTTCTCTCAAATCTTGTAGTCTGGAATATTATTCATCATCATGAAAGTTGTTCCGCATTTTTTGTCTCTTCTACAAAGATAAAGGGTCCAAGAAATGCGGTTTCAAAATTCTCTGGAACCCATTTCTATCTTCATGCCTTCGATTCCGATGACACCCAAGATACAAAGAACATTAACAGAGTAAAAGAATTCATCCCAACACCTATTTCAACCCAAGTTTTGGATACTTTGCTGTTAGTGACCTTTAGTTTTCTTTTCAGGAAATAAATAGCTTTATATCAAAGCTCCATAGAGAATCTAAATTTTAGAAATGATAATCACGGATAACAATCAGGTGTTTTGGAAAGGCATAATATATAAACATGACCCTTAACTTGGCATCAACTGGCAACTATGACCTTTTGGATGTGCACAAGTAGGCACTTAAACTTGTATAAAATTGAGCAATTGGACACATTCGTCCTACATGGCACCCTACATGAAATTTTGTGTCCTACATGGCATCCTATGTGTATTATGCCATGTAGGACAAGTGTGTCTACTTGTTCAATTTTATACAAGTTCAAGTGCTTACTTGTGCACACTCAAAGTTGGAGGGCATAGTTGTCCGTTGAAGTCAAGTTAAGGGTCATGTTTATGTATTATGTCTTCTAGAAAATAAGTAAACTTCCATTTTCAAGATTTCTGGAACAATACAACATCCAATTGTGATTTCCAATTCGCGCAGCTGTCTACTATGCCTTCCTTGAGATGAAGCATGACTTGCTGCAAATGAAACATCCAGCTCTAATGTACCCAAAGGTCGGATGAGGACAAGACCATGGTTGGTTACACTTCAACTCAGTTTACCCAGTATACACATAGTGTGATTGCTGTTGTCTTGGTGTTCCCGAGCATATAATATCCGTGTGATAACACGAAGGCGTGGAGGTGGCAAGGCGGTAAGAAATATGAAGAAAAAACTGAAAGTTTTAGAGAAGTTTTGAAACATTAGCAAGGCTCAACAATGATTTGGAAAGTGGAATATTTTTGTAAGGTCTATGGATGTTGGATTGAACATCAAGAGTCAGGACTATGAATGTAATAGTTTGTATTGTTGAGACTTTAGGTTCTATGTTCGCATGACTTCAAAACGCGTCACTTGACTCTAAGGTCGCTTCTTCATATACCAGCAATCAACATCTCTCTTGCCTAGGATGCTACAATGACATTCTTTTGGATGCTACAATGACATTCTTTTTACTCTGGATAAATAGTACATTAAGTGAAAATTCCTCCAGGCTTAGAAAGAGAAATCTATCAAAAAAGGGGAAAAAGCTCAAAGTATCCAACAGAGTATGTCGGATTAGCCATTTATTTTTAACTTATTTTTCCCTTCTACACACTTTGTTTTTGTCTCCCACCCGGTGTGTAGAGCTCGCATTGAAGCGGCGACTAAATTCGAATCGCGTTCTACAGGGCCCATTTTGGTATGGACTCAAACTGAGACCTCTGGTTAAGGGTGAAACAATCTCACACTAAATTACAACAAATTATTGTCACGTTCTATTAAGATGATAAAATGTTTTGACCAATCATAGTAAATCATGAGTTGACATTCTAGATCACAACAATTACAGAACATGACCGTAATAAAAGCAAATTAACATTGCTTAATATTTTAAAGACCTATTACTATCTCCAAAAAATATATGTTGTACTAAAACTACTAATGTTTGCTCTTTCTATTCTCAAATTCTATAATATTTAAGGAAATGCTTTTTTTTTTAAGTCATCAGACAAAATGTGATTGTTATAACTAGTGTCATGATCCAAACATTAGTTTTAGCACAACTAAATTACTTTTGGTCCCTTTTCACACTATAATAAGCCGGGTAGAATTCTATCATTTTAAGCTCTTTATTTTTTAGTCCCCCACCTAGGCTCCCCTTTCTACATCCCTAATAAATTACCCTTCCTTTCTTGCTTCAATTATTGAGTTGAGAATGTAATGAATTTGCTTCAATTTATCATTCTTGCTTCAATTATTGAGTTGAGAATGTAATGAATTTGCTTCGATTTATCATTATCTTCTTGTTGTTTGGAAAGTCTTACTTATGAAAGGAGAAAAAAAATGAAAGTTGGCGCCTGGTGGCAGCGGCGGAGCCAGGATTTTCAATAAAGGGGTTCAAAATCTGTAGAATAGATACACGAAGTAGCCGCAGGGGGTTCAACATCTACTATATATACATAAAAAAATTATTTTAACCATGTATAAATAGTATAATTTTCTGCTGAAGGGGATTCGGATGAACCACCTTAGTATAAGGTGGCTCCGCCCTTGTCTGGTGGTGCATTTCTCTCTTGAGCTTTGAGATGTTCCGTATCGTTAACACGATGGTTTATTATGTATAAATATAATATTAAATAAATTATATAATACAACTAGCACATGTATTTATTTTTCTCTAAAGAAAAGGGTCTGATATACTTTTTAACTTTGTGATTTAAAGCTGATATAACTCTTCTTAAAAGAGTGGCTTACATATACTTCTATTGTTACATAAATGACTCGCATATATTATTTTCCTCTAAAGAAAATTTAAAAAAAATCAATTTAAAATTATTTTTTTGAAAAAGCCATTTATGTAGGGATATATTTGATCCTTCTCACATGTAATTTTTTTTGGCTTCTTTGATTCAACGGCTAATTTGGATTTATTATTTTGATGATTAAATTTATTTTTACTAAATTTCTTGTCAAATTTAGTACATATGCCCAATTTATTTATTTTTTAATGATACAAAAAAAATACAACATATCTGAAAAAAATTAGCTCTAAATTTTTATTATTTTTTTAAAAAAAAGAGTTGAAAAAAATTCTCAATTTAATTTTTGTTAGGTTTTGATGTGGAATTAAGAGGGGTAGGTAAGTTGATTGGTGACCATTAAATTTTATCAATTACTTTTGGCACAACTTGTGTTGTCTTGGCCTCATGCCCTTTTCCACTACATCACAATAACCCAACAATCAATATATATTGAGAGAGAGCGCGCGTGATCGCAAAATTGATGTACTAACTTCGATCAATTTAAGTGTTATAGCTTATTTGATCACAAAATTTAAGAAATAAAAAGTAAAATTTATGATTTTAAATTAAATATATATGTGTTTTTTAAATTTTGTAATCTTAAACTTTCGATAAATTATGGACAAACTAAAAGTATCAAAGAGGTTCTACTTTGTAGAATACACAAATATTAACTTATTAAAATCTTTCGATGCATTTATGCAGTAAGTTCAATAGAAAAGATATGATGAGTGATTATAAAAAGAGATTATGTTGATTTAAAAGATAACCACATGGAATCTAATTAAATATAAAATAATCAAATGTCCTTGAGGAAGGTAACCACATGGAATCTAATTAAAAGTTCTGTTCAATTCAAAATTCATCAATAATATTTTCAAGAATGATTTCTTCTTTTTTTTAAATAAAAGAAAGAAAATTTTCAAGAATGCAAAGTAAACATATTTTTAATATGATAGATCCCTTTTAACACTATAATGAGTTGTGTAGAAATCTATCATTTTAAGCTCTTTTATATTTGAGTCCCCCACCTAGGGCCCCCTTTCTACATCCCAAATAAATTACTCTTCTTCTCTTGCTTCAATTATTGAATTGAGAAAGTAATGAATTCGCTTCAATTTATCATTGTCTTCATGTTGTTTGAAAAGTCTTACTTTTGAAAGGAGAAAAAAATAACAGTTGGTGGTGTATTTCTCTCTTGAGTTTTGACTCATAGGGTCTAACATACTTCTTAACTTTGTGATATAAAGTTTATATGACTCTTGTTAAAAAAGTGGCTCACATATACCTTTTTTCTTCTAACAAAAGTGAAAAATTCAATTCAACATTTATGTAAGGATATATTTGATCATTCTCACACGTAATTGCTCATCCTCAATATATCCATTTGTTCATCCTTCCATTGTTGCATCTTTCAATGATAGAATTCGTCCACTTCTTGAGTGTATAGACAAGCTCCGCCACCTTAACATAATGCAAGAAGGTATCCAGCTCCCAACGATCGTAGTAGTCGGAGATCAAATGGATATATTGAGGATTTATATATACTTATTCAAATAATTAGTTTTCAAATAAGGACTATTACAAGCCTTAAAACAAGACTCATTAATTGTCATACATGCCTTGCTTCTATAATAAAGGAGAAATTGTAAAATGCTTTTATGAAGTGTTTGCTAAGTTGCTATCACCAAATTCAGATTCCACTGAGCTAATTTCTGACCCAAGCTAACACATATTTTTGGTGTAATGTTGAAAAGGAGCTTGAATTTAAAGATATGCCGGAGTGCAAGCAATGGCATGTACGTGTCGAGTTCCCTAAACTTGAGAAGCTTTCAAGATGTCCTGAACTCAATTTGGAGACACCTATCCGACTTTAAAGTTTAAAAAGGTTTGAAGTTTTTGATTCTCCTCTTTTTGATGATGCTGAACTATTTACCCCAACTTGAGGGAATGAAGCAGATTTAGAGATTATGTATTGACTATTGCAACTCTTTTACCTCCTTACCTATTAGCATTCTGCCGAGTACCTTGAAGATAATATGGATATGTGGTTGCTAGAAATTGAAATTGGATCTCTCAGTTGGTGAGATGATTTCTAGTGTGATTATTGTAACATGTTTCTCGAGGAATTGACACTGATGGCATGTCATTCTATAGATAATATATCACCTGAGTTGGTCCCAAGAGCACGCATATTGAATGTATCTAATTGCCACAACCTTACTAGATGTATGTTATTCTTTTCCTTTAGAAGCTTTTTATTTTTGTTTACTTCCCTTTGCTTTTTGGCAAATTCATTTCCTTTCTTGTTGAGCAGTGTGGGGCGTCTATTGCTCAAACCATAGCTACTGACCAAAACGAGTGGTGCTTCAATAGATAGATGTAAGTTATTCTATTTCCTTAGTATATTTTGATTTTTGGTTACTTCTCTTAGCTTGTTTCTTAATGCTTTGTTAAATCTTTTGGTTACGACTCTTTATATTTTCACTCGAACATTGTAAAAGAAATCTAGTACACATAAGAATTGAGATAGTTTTCTCTAGAAAGTTGATTGCTTAATATATGTCAGTAGTATGTGTATCGCCTTTGGAGATTCATCACAATAGCAATTCATATATTCTTGTGATAAATCTCAGTCTTCATCTTACTTGACTACTAAGACCCTCTTTTCTTGTCAAGAAAGTATATCATGCTCGGGATGACATCAAGGTTAACAAAATAATGATTTACTCATGTTTTAGTTACCATGATGCTTATTTTGTAGTAATAGTTTGCACTCTCATAAATCAGCAAAATAGATTTCCTTCATTGGGACTCTCATCAGTCAGCGAAACAGAGAAACTGGCGGTTTCAAAATTCTCTGGAACCCATTTCTATCTTCACGCCTTCAATTCCGATGACATCCAAGATACAAAGAACATTAACAGAGTAGAAGAATTCATCCCAACACCCATTTCAACCCGAGTTTTGGATACTTTGCTGTTAGTGACGTTTAATTTTCTTTTCAGGATCATATAAATAGCTTTATATTAAAGCTCCATAGAAAATCTAAATTTTAGAAAAGATAATCACGGATAACAAACAGAAATTTTAGAAAATAAGTAAACTTCCATTTTCAAGATTTCTGGAACAATACAACATCCAATTGTTGTCTCAGTTATATGGGAAAATGCATAAGTACCCCCAGCCTATGCCCAAAATCCCTGAGACACATCTAACCTTTACTAAGGTCCTATTACCCCCGAACTTATTTTATATATAATTTTCTACCCCTTTTCGGCCTACGTGGCACTATCCTTGAAAAAATTGTCAACATGCGCTGGGCCCACAAAATAGTGCCACGTAGGCCAAAAAGAGGTAGAAAATTATATATAAAATAAGTTCGGGGAATAATAGGACCTTAGTAAAGGTTAGGTGTGTCTCTGAGATTTTGGACATAGGTTGGAGGTACTTATGCATTTTCCCCAGTTATATTGCAGTAATCACTTTATTAGTCAAATAAAATGACTTGTCTAGAGGAATCATTCATGTATAGCTATGAGCTATCTATATAGAGAGACGTGTGTGCGTTGGCCTGTAATTGCAATGCGTGGATTGTTGAAGAGTTCTAAAATTTCTTTTTAACTGCTTTTGGTAAGGAGGTTGTGATTTCCAAGTCGCGCAGCTGTCTACTGTGCCTTCCTTGAGATGAAGCATGACTTGCTGAATGGGACATCCAGCTCTAATGTTCCCGAAGACCGGATGAGGACAAAAATGTGGTTGTTTACGCTTCAACTCAGCTTCTCGAGTATACGCATAGTGTGATTGCTTTTTTTTTTTTTTATGTCATCTGACAAAATGTGATTGTTATAACTAGTGTCATGATCCAAATCTCAAATAGGCAGTGACCAACACCAATAACTTACCTTATTCTTCGGACTATTAATTTTATTTTATGAGAAGAGAAAAGAATTTTAAAAATGATGTTGGGTATTTATTTTTTATAACTGTCAACTATACAAAACAAGATAAACGTTGTAATGAATTATCTATCGCTGTAAAGAATAGGGGTGTACATGGCCGGGTTGGTTCGGGTTTTTCAAATATCAAACCAAACCATTTGTGTCGGATTTTTAAATTTATGAACCAAACCAAACCAATAAAACTCGGGTTGTTTCGGGTTTTTCCGGTAAAGTATTCATACACAACATATAATTTACTTGTACTTCAAATATTTCTTTAGTCCTACCAAAATACAACTATCTAAGATGTTTCTTAAAAATATAACACAATATGATATGATTAATGACACT
>JAJOOF010019994.1:0-26950 GCA_029582545.1 Solanum lignicaule | reverse complement strand
TGTTGAGTACCGTGTGGTTTGGTACTCACCCCTTGCTTCTACAATCTTTTGTAGGTTACGAGCCCGGATCTTCGTGATACCTTCCATTCTCTTCGTTTTCGAGGTTTTCTGTGGAGATCTGAGAGGTAGTTGTTTGTCATCTCAGCGAACCTTCTTACTCCTGTTTATGATTTTGTTTTTACTTGAAAGACAACGTCATTTGAGACTTGCGTATTTTATTTCAATTTTAGTATTTACATTAGAGGCTTGTGCACGTGACAACCAGGTTTTGGGGATTGAATTAAGTTGACTTGTTTTCGTAATAGTAATTGTTATTGAACTTTGCTTTATGTCCGCACCTTATAGAAATGATTGGGTTTTAGGCTGACTTGTCTTGGTGGGATACGACGAGTGCCATCACATCCATTTTTGGGTCGTGACAAAGATCAAGATCAAGGCCACGGGATTCAAGATCAAGCTCGAAGCTCTTGAATTCAATTAGAAGTCAAGATCAAGATAAAGTTCAAGTTCAAGATCAAGATGAAGTTAAAGTCCAAGTTTATCAAAGATTCAAGAACAAGCTCCAAAGACCCTTGAATCCAAGATTAAAGTCCAAGAACAAGAACAAGCTCAAGAGCCTTTGAATTTATATTTGAAAAGACGAATTCAAAGGAATCATAGAGATTGTAACACTCGCACTTGAAATAATAAATACGATTGTTGTGATACTTTTCCGTTCTTGATTATTTTATCTCGACGCAAATTTTATTGTCTACAATTAATTCCATCGTTATCCTTGCTCAATCAATATGAAAAAGAAAAGAAAAGAAGATGAATGTGGTGAAAAAGAGATTATTATTAAATTGAGATAATTTATAAATCTATTACTATTACTAAATAATGTGACCCCAAAATTAAGCGACCTAAAGCTTTTGCCTTACTTGCTTCACATTAAGGCTGGATTGCATGTCTAAATGGGAGACCATTTTATGATTCCCATTTTAGTTGTCACTTTCAGCTGCAATATGACTCCTTCAACTTTATGCTTGATAAGGTGTCATTTCACACGTCACAAAATTAAATGACCTTCTACAATCACAAGATTGAAGTTTTTTAAGTATTTATTTTCTTAAACTCCGTGACCAGCTATATATATATATATATCATTTTAACGGAAGGAGTTGGTTTGGTGTAGCTCAAATTGAAATCACCAGAAAGTTTCCTTAAAAGAAAAATTGACTTTTACTTCAATTGTATATTTTTACTTCCTACCTTAGTAAAATGACGATTAGTATATTTAATTTTGAGATAAGTATCAAAAATACATCTAAAGTATCCATTTTTTTTAGTTTCATACTTAAATTATTAAGAGTGTGAGTTTCACACCTAAACTATCACTTATTAGTTTGAGAAACACACATCTCTCTTTTATAACACTCTCATCATGGTCTGTAATACACTTTCTCTTTTATTTAAAAAAATTACCACGTCACACTCTACATGGATAAAATATTTCACCTTGCCAAAATTAAATAAATTATTAGTATTAGTTAAAATTAAAGATTAAAACATTATTATCCCAAATAAAATATATTTTATAAAATGAAATGTAAAATATTTTTCTTACCCCACTCTATCACTTCCTCTCACCGTACACCCCCCCTCCCCTCCCCCATTTTTTTAGTTCTTTTTGTTTAAATTTCTTTTATAAAAGTATTTAATTTTTTTTACTTTCATCTCCCCCTCCCCTTCAAATACTAATTTAGAAATTGAATCATTAGTTGAATTTTTTTTCTGTAATTTATGGCATAAATACTTCATTTTATTTTATAGGTTTCTAGTACAAAATAAAATAGAAACAACAAGGAAGAAAAAAACTCTTCTTTTTGTACTCCCTATTTATGAGTTTACTTGTTAATTTTGAATATATAGTTATGGAGGAATGTATTTTTCTTAGTCAAATTATTAATTAATTCATGCTACTTAAATAAATAATCTATATTTATTAAAAATAATTTTGTCTAATCAATTTATATGCTAAAGTGAATGAAAACACAAACTAATTTCAGTTTTCACTCAAGTTTAATACTATCATTTGTGATTAGAATCGCTTTGATACTATTAACAATGTTGGATAATAAGTTTACTTTAAATATTAACAATTTTAAAGACATTTTACTTATTTTGACAGATACAGTCGACATTTTTTTTCCGAAAAAATTACGTGTATAAGCAAACATATATTAGTTCATTAGTTAATATAGCTATAGTTTGTCTTAATTACGATTCACGATCTACTTTTAGCTATAATTAAGCCACTAAGTTTTTTAGTTTTGTATAATAAATACAATGTCTTGAAAAATGTAATAGATAAATCACTATAATTAATGATAAAGGAAATTAGAAACGAAGTGTAAAACTATCCATTAATTTTATAAAGTGGATAAGTAATGTTGAACATTCTAAAATAATATTCCCTCCATTTCAAATTAATTGAATTGCTGAGACATTTTTTATTTTTCAAATTAACTTAATTGTTAGATTTTCTAGACTATTTTTAGAATGTTTTTTCAATTTTACCCTTCATTAGTTAGTATTGGAATTAGTTATTAATTAATGTTTAGTTATTTTAGTCATAAATTTGACAATAATTAATAAGGATAAAGATGAAAAGTTATACTTAATTTATATCTTAATCTTCTTTTCTAAAAGAATGTGAAATATCTCAATAATTTAATTAATTTGAAATGGAGGGATTACAATGGAGGGAGTATCTTTGAACGTGTGGAATATGGATTTTGGAACCTTCTTGGAAATTGTGCATCGCCCATTAGCATGATTATGAAAATATGTGATTTTTTTTTTTGTTAAAATATTGAATTATGTAAATTTTTGTTTCTATTATATAGAATAGCATGTTACTATGGCTATCACAGTTGCTACATATCGCCATCTCCCAATTAATAATTAAGCATAAGGGGTCCTCCACATTGAATGTTCCGATTTGATTAATTCATGCAATTTAAGATATCATCATTGTTGTGCATGTATGACATACTATGAGCTTGTTTGGCATTACAACTAACAATTATTTATTTTTATAAACATTTTTTAAGCTTTTGAAAAAAATATTTATGCTAGGTTAATTCATTTAAAAAGTGTTTTTGATAATTAAATTGTGCTTGACTAATTATTTTTAAAAAGTGTTTTTGAGAGTCAAATTTTAAAAAAAGGTAAATATCAATATACTTTTAATATTAAGATTATTTTATACAGAGAAACTATTTTAAATATCTATTAAAAAAATTTAATTAAATTTTTGTTTTACTTATACTAAAATACTTATATTCCAATTTTCAATCAATATTAGACATAAATAAATAAATAAAATATTAATATAATATTAACATGATAATTTAATATAATGAAAAATATCAGGCAAAATAAACTTAGAAACCATTTTGCAAATAAAATTTAGAAATCATTCCATAAATTAAATCAATACATACAAAAAGTTCACCACAAAAATAGATATAGTTTTCATATTGTTAATCATACAAAAATACTGTTAAAGAATGCTAGTTAAATTAAGTAGTGTTGTGTTGGCTTTGTAAATCTGATTATCAATGAATGAAATTTGGATATTAAAAAAAAACATACATAAATACTATTGTTATCTTTATTTTTAATTTTGTAAAATAAAACGTAAAATAATATATAAAATATAAAATATAAGATAATAATATATAAATAAAAAATAAAATTAAAAAATTTATAATAATAAAAAAATTCTTGAATAAAAGTTAACCAAACCTATGAGATTTGCTAATTAATTAATAAGGGATACATTGGTAAATATGTATATATATGGAAGAAATATTTTATTCTTTAAAAAAATAATTTTCTGCTTTTGCTTATTTTAAGAAGTAAAAAATTTTAACTTCTTCCCAAACGTAGAAAAATTGCTTTTGCTTTCATTTAAAAACAACAGTTTTAAGGATTTACCAAACACATAATTTTTCAAAAAAAATAAAATTTCAAAGGAAATACTTTTAACCTCCGAAAAGCAATGACAAACGGACTCTAAGAAGTAAAAAGATGATTTATCCCTCTCGTATGCTATTATTGATCCATTTCAAATGTACTCACTAATCACTATTCATCTTTTAGTTTACTTTAATCTCTTTACCAAAATATATTAGTATTACAAAAGCATTTTTGTTGATAATTACGTTATACGTACATCATCTAAAATGATGAAATGGTCGGTGTTGGTCGTTTCGGCTGGCGGCTCCTGCTTCTCCTGCCTCTCTATGGCCCCCTTTTTTAGACTAGTTTGCTGGGGGTACGGTGAGAAGATGTATAGAATGGGATAAGAAAAATATTATTTTTTAGGATAATAATTCTTTAATCCTTAATTTTAACTAATAATAATAATTTATTTAATTTTTGTCAAGGTGAAATATTTTGTTCATATGAAGTGTGATGCGACGATTTTTTTAAATAAAAGAGAGAGTGTAGTACACACACCGAGAAGAGAGTGTAATAATATAGAGGGATGTATTTTTAAAACTCATAAGTGATAGTTTAGATATAAAATTCCTTGATAATTTAAGTATGAAACTAAAAAAAATGAACAGTTTAAATATATTTTTGACATTTATCTCTTAAACAAATATTGAGTATTTATAATAATTGATTGTGAACTCTACTATTAATATTACTAATTATAATTAGATAGAGATTGAATTTCAACACGTGGACTCTTTTTGGAATATGTTGACAAACGCACTTTCTTCCGTTGTTAATAATAATAATAATAATAATAATAAAAATATATATACCTTTTTTTACCTTAATACACAACTTATTTTATTATATTCTCTAAAATTTTCTAAAGTAATAAAAGATGTATCGGGATGTACGTGACGTCGTTGAGTGATATATCTAAAATGAGACCCTATGTATCAGAATGTTGAGCGATGTATCCGAAATCGAAACGTTGAGTGGTATATCTGAAATACTTAGCATAATTAAAAATTTCGAGGGAAGTGAAAAGTAAGTGATCTATTATGGGTGAATATGAATACCCATATTTTTTTAAACGGGCCGGGCTGGCTTGGTCGAACCCAGTTAACAGGTTTACAGCCCTCCTTCAATGAAAATACGATTCTTGTTGAAATTATTTTGTTAAATAGACATAGACCACAGTAAAGTTTCACTTGGAGAGAGTAGAAATACACAAGAGCAACAGGGGAAACAAGATTTGTACCTTATCAGAAAAGAAAACATACTTATATACGTATAACATAATAAAAAAGCAATATTATCACTCGATAACAGGCATGAACATACATGCAACTTAATATTAATACAACAATTCGAAATTGAGAAAAAATGATGCTACTTAATAAGTAAAACATACACATACATACATAAAAATCAAAATTAAATAGGAAGACTAAACCTCTGTTTCATTGGATAAAAACACATATTCATCCTCCTCCTTAGATAGTTCCAAACAGTAATTTCACTCTGGAAATACTCTTCTTCTTGTTCGAATTTTTGCATAATTTTCTTGAAAACCCAAAGTAACATTTGGCCTCCGGAAAGCAGAAAACAGAGGGAAAACACAACATGGGAAACAGGGTACGTGAACAGAACAGAAGCAGTGGAAGCCAAAGAGAGAGAAATAAAGAAAATCATAACATTGTGTACGAGTTCGGAGAATTTCCTATAAATAAGATGATGAGAAAATCTGTGCTTAATACTGTATATTAAACAATATAGGAGCAAAGAAGTGACAGAAAGTCTCATCGTTTTGGGATGGGTGGTAAAAGGATCAGTGCCTTGATATTTTAGCTGTATAAAGTTGAGTAAAATGGTGAAGAAGAATCCAACAAGTGCAAGGGTACTACTCTGTTCCTGCATGAAAATGGAATTGAAAAAGTTTCTCCATGCCTGGAGGACAATTCTTACATTATAGGCCATTGTTATTTGAAGAAGAAGAAGAAGCTAAAGGCAAATAAAAAAGGGTTGGTCGATGAGGAAGGAGGAGAAAGGGTGTGGTTTATATAGGTAGGGAAATTTTTTATTTTGAGTTAAGGCTGAAAAATGAAATCAAAAGAAGAGAGAATGTAAAGTTTGACTAGAAATTGCAAGACAAGTATAGGTAACGTTTAATTTCAATTAAATAAATTAAAATATTATATTGAAAGTGAAAAAATGCATATTAAAAAAAGGTAAGGAAGGAAGGGAATAAAAAGTATTTGTGGTACCACTGAAATCTTGTCAAAAAGTATTTGTGGTGCCACTGAAATCTTGTCATAAGTTTGACGTCGGATATTGGTGTTTTGGAATTTTGTATGGTGACGTAAGCACGGTTCAATCGATTATTATTTACAAAAAAAATCAAGAATGTAAAACCTTATTGTCATATTGTTTGATCTTAAACATTTAATAGGAATGTTTGCATAGATTTGGTTGTATTGTTTGATGGAGTATCTATTATAATATATTTTTAATTTTAAATTAATTAAAGGTTAATTAAAGAGTAAAGACCAAAAGTCGTCCCGTCAATAAAGGCATATGACCTACGTTTAATTTTACTTTTTTTTCAATTTGTTGTTTGCGATTCGATTTTGATAACCCATATATTATGTTATGTACACATTTAGATGAGAGACATGTGTCATATTTAATTTCGAAAGGTCCAAATTATATTGCTAACCATGATTGAGTTAATAAAAATTTATTTTAAAACAAATAAATAATAAGTCAACAAATTGCAGAAGACTACCTCCAACTTTGGTAAGGACAAGATCCCTGAAAATTTTGATATCCTATTAATATTATTAATTTCATATTATATTTTTATATTCAAATTTGTTAACTTAACTATGATTTTGATATAATTCTAATCTTTCAAAATTAAATAAGATACATATCTCTCATTTAGATATATACTTAAGGGCTACAAGTGTTAATGATCCTTCTACACGACGATTTCACCTTTCTCGACATGTCACCTTTTTCGAACTTACCACGGAGCTCGGGGCTTTGAGATTCCCTGTGATGGTGCGCCATTATGTTCCCTTGTCTACCCTTAGAGGGGAGGGATGGAACTATTGAAGAGTTTATGTGAGACAGCATCAGAATTCTCCGATTTAATAGAGTCAGCAGCAAATAGCATTTTTCTAGCCTGCATATTCGTGGAACTCAATCGCATTTAGAAAGTTTGATCTCTATCTTTGACTCTTTCTAGGGGGAAAGTGTAATGGGTAAGAGCCAAATGAGAAGTTTAAAATTGGAAACAAAATTATACGAGAAAAACAATTACAATAACACTCAAGTAGTTTTTTTTTTCTTTTATTCATTGACATTATTATATAAATTCTGAAAATCATTTTTAAAGGCATCAAAGTGCCAATTTATGAAGATTGCGACAAATAAAAATAAAGGGAAAAGAGAATAGTAGTTTTCATTAATCAGCTAAACTTGTGTGCAGAATATCATTAAACAAAACACAATATCACAAATCTTTATAAATTTCAGGATGGAAGATCTAATTTTTATTTTTTTTGAATAATACTCCCTCCGTTTAAAAAAGAATGACCTCCTTTTCTTTTTAGTCTGTTTAAAAAAGAATGGCCTCTTTCCTTTTCTGGTAACATTTTAATTTCAATTTTCCACGTGACATGTTTAAAGCCACAAGATTGAAGGGCAGTTTAGTACATTTGACATAAATTTAATTTAGGACCACAAGATTCAAAAGTAGAGCCGTCAATATGGGATAGGCCCATTGGGCCGGCCTGGCTTTACCCGTGATTTGATAGGGTTGGACTATGATTTTTGGAGCCCATTTAAGAAAAGGATTTTTTAGCCCGGCCTGAATAAGTCTGCCGATTTGTGGGGCTTGAGAAATATGGATAGGGCCGGCCCGTGGGCCAAATAAAAATTAACTACAAAATAAAAATAAAATAGAGTATTAAAAATAACAAGAGTCTAAACTCAAAATATGTTTAAAGTTTGAAATATTGCAATTAAAATACAAATTATATTTATAAAATATGAAATACATAAAATAAAAATTCCCTAAAATCTCTAGGGATTCACTACATAGACTATAAGCCTATGGAATATTGTCATAGTTTTTGTGTTTTTTTATGATAATTGGAAAACAATTAGGTTAATATTTTTATTTAGCTATTTATGCTTTTACTTGAAATCAAACTTAATAAATATTATACAGATAATTTTATTTGTGTATTTGATTAACAAGTAGTAACTCTAACACCATGTAATATTATCTTGTCGATATTTATGATAATATTTTTAAATTATAATTTAATTTAAAAAATATACTTTTAAAAAAAGAGGGTTGGCCCGGCAAAGCACGTAGCCCATGTACTTATGGGCTGGGACGATCATTTTTTGGCCCACACAAAAAATGGGCTAGCCCGGCTTGACCCGTCAAATTTCAAAGTATGTATGGGTTAGCCCGGATGGGGTGGGTCAGCCCATATTGACAGCTCTATTCAAAAGTCTTCTTTATTTTCTAAAACTTTGTGCCAAATCAAATCAGGTCACTCTTTGTGAAACGGATGGAGTACTGTTTTTAGACTCTTCTCCTTTGGATTTCCTATATATTTGGATAATATTTCTTGATTTCTTACTAAATCACCTTCGCTAACTTTCTTGTATTAGAGTCGGATTAATTTAGATTCACGTCGAATAGGGTTCATTTGAGGTAGCGCTCCAAGTAATAAGCCTTTTAACTAAATTTTTAACTTGTACTGAAGTCGGACTAATTCAAATTCGTGTATTCGGCTCCGACCGTCAATAAGAGATAATCTATGAAATCAGTCCAAGTGGTCACTACAGTGTTGTCTAGAAACCATGCATGTTCATCTTCCTCATAAAATTGCAAACAGTTCCACCCCTCCTTCACAGAAAATACGATTCTTCCTGAAATTATTTTCTTGAAGAGCCATAGACCATAGTAACGTTTCACGTCGAGAGATCAGAAAACAGAGGAAATAGAAAAACAGGGAAACAACATTTGTATCTTCTCAGAAAAGAAAACATAATGTGTAGTAATACAACTTTTAATATATCATTAAATTCAGGAAAACGAAAACAGAGGAAATACAAAAACAGGGAAACAACATTTGTATCTTCTCAGAAAAGAAAACATAATGTGTAGTAATACAACTTTTAATATATCATTAAATTCAGGAAAACTATCACGTCCACATGAGTCATGACCCGGACCTAACAAAAAAGTAGTACAACAAAATTGTCACTTGATAATGATAACGAGCATGATCATTGATCATACCGTAGACATTGAAATTTTGTGGGCATCTACAAAACGTATTCAATTTGAATTGAGACTTTAGAAGGTGTGTTTAGTTTCAATTAGATTTCTTGAGAGATACTCAACCCTAAACCTTAGTTCATGCCTATATAAAGGGTGTTATATTCCTTGGAAAGTCATCTTGAATATCTAGAGTATTCCATATATTCCGCAAATTGATGGAATATTCATATAGAGGTCAAACCTAAATCATTCTAATTCGAAAAATACGCCACTAATGATCCTCAAATCATGGATAAATTTTAGTAGAATAGAATCAAGGTAGGAACATAATTGTAGCCGCAATCTTTATCAATAAAGTTATGTTTCTTCCTATTTTATTGTGATTGCAGTTTATTTTCTGTCACTTTAAAATTTGTTACAAACACATACATTTAAGTTAATATTACAACAACAAATAAAATATCAAAACAACATGAGAACTAATCATGCTACTAATTAAGTAAACACACATACATAAGAATTTCTATTTATAAAAAATCAAAATTAGACAGTAAGACTAAACCTCTGTTCCATTGGATACAGAACAATGTTCGTCCTCCTTCTTAGATAGTTCCAAATCGGTTCACCACTTCTCCTTCTCCGAAAATACAATTCTTTTTCTTTGAATTTTTGCATAATTTTCTCGAAAACCCAAAGTAACATTTTGCCTCCATAAAGCAGAAAACAGAGGAAATACAGAAGAGGGGAAACAGAGTCCGGGGAGAGAACAGAGGCAGTGGAAGCCAAAGATAGAGAACTAAAGAAAACCATAACATTGTGTATGAAGTCGGAGAACGTCCTGTAAATAGGATGACGAGAAAATCTCTGGTTAATACCGTATACTAAACAGTATACGATCAAAGAATAGACAGATACTCTCATGGTTTTTGGATGTGTTGTAAAAGGATCAGTGTTGTTATTGCCTTGATATTTTAGCTGAAGAAAGTTGAGGCGAATAGTGAAGAAGAATCCAAAAATTGTGAGGGAACAAGTTGTGGTGCTCTGTTCCTGGTACATACAGAAAATGTAGGATTGTGTTGCCATTAAAGTAGAATATGCTAGGAACAAAAATAGGCCAATTCTTGAATTATTAGCCATTGAAAAAATTGAAGTTAAGAGACAAGATGAAATAAAGGGGGATTGATGAACAAGAAAGAAATTAACAGTTGATTTAATGTGTATATTTAGGGAAGCAGCCTGTCAAAACACTATTCCGATACTACGCATTATTAATATATTCTCCTTTTCAAACATACAAGAGGGTCACATTCAATTCTACGAAATTTCAGAAAATCAACACACTTTTGTTGATTATCTTTTTCACACAATAATATACAGAAACTCTAAAAAAAAAAAAAATTAAAAATGATGTTAGTTTATTATTTTATTTTAAAAAAAAGATATGATGTTAATTTTTGAAATGAAAAAGTGTAAATGAAGAAACTTGTCATTAAAAATACAACATAAAAAGCTTATTCATTTTTATTTATGTTCTTCATTTTCACTTTTTCATTTTAAAAATCAACGTCATATCTTTTTTGTTAAAACAAATAATGGATGAACATCAAAAATTTTTTAGAGTTTCTGTATATTATTGTGTGAAAATAATCGACAAAAGTGTGTTAATTTTCTTTTTAAAACAACTAATTAAATTAAAGAACATCAAATATTTTTTTTCATATCTAATCTATTTGGACTAACTCAAATACCAGCTTTCTAATTTTTCATTCAACTAAATACGAGTAAAAAATACTCATGTTCATTGCTAATTAATAACACTATAAAAAATGTTGAAACTCGATAGACGTCGTTGGGTTGTCATTGATTTTCTTAAGAAAGAAAATCGACGCACTTTCATTGGTTATTTTTCACGCAAAAATACAGGGGAACTCTAAAAAAGAAATTGTTATTTTTTTTAAAAAAAAAATCAATGATCATCCGTCAATTTGAATTTTTACAATAACTAATGGATGAACGACGATTTTTAAAATGCACAATTGCAATTGAAGAACATATATAGAAATAAAGAAATCATAAAATTAATATTTTGTGTTTTAATGGTACATGAAAAAATAGAGTTGAAGGGTTAATCTTTTTATTATTTTTAAATTTTTTTTTTTTTTTTGTTTTTCACTCTATTAGAGAAAGTATGATGCACACACTCTGTCACATGACACTCACATCACTTAGAAGTGCCAAATGAAACATAAAAATTAGAGTTAAAGATTAAAATGGAACAAGGTTGAGTTGGAGTGCCAAAATAAAATGTAGTAACAAGTTTAAGGATCTGAATGTGTTTGGCCTAGTTTCATAGGTAAATTCTACTCATACATTTTCAATCAAAACAAAAGAAATTTAACATACATGATTCATCCATTAAAATTAAAAAAAGTATCAAAATCGATAGACTAAAATATTACTTTAGATTCAAGAAAAATTAATAAATTATTTGTATTTTTTTTATGTGTGATATGTCTTCAATAAAATTTTGACTCATTTATTAAAAATATTATTTCAATTAATATAATTTATCGTGTATTTTTAAAGTAGCTCAAATTAGAGAATTCTTTTTCTAGATAATTTGTGTTTAATTAATGGAAAAAATTATTGATGGTGTTGTTAGTTAATTTTAAAGTTTTGCACACCCTTACTAAAAAGTCTAGCTCCGCCACGGTTGGAATCTCCCGATGGAGCATGATTTTAAGAAACAAAATAGCGTGATTGAATTGATAGCTAGATAATAACGTAAGGACTAAGGATGATGTATGAAAGATATCGAAAGCAATAAGACATAATCTAGTTGACTTTATGTAATTTAAAAAAATCATTTTACACCTAACTTTTTTAATATAATATAATTTATATATTTATCTTTTATTTTCTCATAATTTTTATGTGTTATATCTCATTGTACATGAATTAAGAAAAAAAATCAGAATAATCAATTATGTTGTTGGTAGAAAGTAATTTAATTATATTATTATTATATTTTAAATATTAATAATATAATATTTTGTTTTTTTTTCTATTTTATCATTGTTAATAATAGAAAATGAGATTTTTTTTCTTATAATTTTAAAAAGAACTTAGGAGATTATGGTGCAAATCATTAAAAATGATAGGATAAGGTGTAACTGTAGGGGTGTGCACTATTCAGGTTAAACCGAATAATCAAACCAAATCAAACCAAAATTTTATCTGGATTGGTTTTTTGGTTTTTCAAATTGGTTTTAGATTAATAAATTATTTTGTTTGATTTTTTGGTTTGGTTTCGGATTTAAAAAAATAAAAACCGAATTATCTCTCTCTCTCTGACTCTCTCTATCTATCTATCTATCTATCTCTCTCTATATATATATATTAATATATATACATACATTAGTGGTGCAAATGACAAATTATTCTATTTTAAGATCACAAGATTCAAATTTTTTATTTATTTATCAAAACTTTGTGTCAAATAAAAAAAGGACAAACAAATTAAAACAGAAGAAGTAGTATGTCAGACCACACAATTAAGACTTTTAAGTTGGGTAGATTAAAATTTATCTAATTAAATCACTTGTAAAACAAATATACATAAAATTTTATTATAAAAATTTGTAGTAATTATCTCACGAAACAACATTAAAACTTATTTTTTCTAAGAAAAAAAAAACAATGAATATCTTATGCATTATGAATTAAAAATAGGGAACCTTAAAATTAAGACGATGACTAACTATCTAACCGTTACATCTTAATTAGTAAGTGGGTTTTGGACTTTTTTTAGTTAGCTTTGTGTTTTAGTTTTATTTTTCACCAAATCGTGAACATCTAATTATAAAAAATTAAACCAAACTAAATCAATGGTTTTTATTTGATTTGTTTTTAAATTTTAAAAAATCAACTAAATTGATTTGATTTTGATTTTTTTTTAAAAATCCAAATCGAATCATCAACACTCTTGTTTATAATAATTGATTGTAAACTAAATCACTATTGTATACTCTCTCTATTCCATATTAATTTAATTTTTAAGGCATTTTCCATTTTTCAAATTAACTTAATTGTTCAGTTTTCAAGACTACTTTTAGAGTGTTCTTCCAATTTTACCCTTCATTAGTTAGTATTGAAATTAGTGATTAATTAATATTTAGTTATTTTAATCATAAATTTGGCAATAATTAATAGAGCAACTTTCACATATAACAAACACAAAATTCATATTTGTATGCTATAGCAAAGTTTGCGTAATTGCGCTCCATAGCAAACATATATATGTATAATTCGCTATACATATAAAAAAACAGTTGTATAATTCGTTATACATATACAAAGAAGGCAATTGTATAATCCGCTATACATATACAAAAGAAAGCAGTTGTATACAAAAGATCAATTGTATAATCTGTGTATGTATAAAACGAGAAAGAGAGAAAGGCAAAAGAAAATTGGGCAAGGAAATATTTATATTGTATAAGTATAGGACGAAATATATGTATTTGCATGTGTATATACAATTTTCTCTCGCTTTATACAAATAGAATCACAATTTATACATTTTGTTTCTGTTTGTATAAGCGAGAGAGGCGAGGGTGGCGAGCGAGATTTGGCAGAGTGGCGAGCGAGATCTGGGAGAGGGGAGAGGGGAGAGAGGGGAACGAAAATATATGTATATATACAATTTCCTCTCGCTTTATACAAACACAAACACATTTTATACATTTGTGTTTGTATAAAAGCTAGAGAGGCGAGCGAGACTGCCACCAAACAAGAGTGGCGAGCGAGATTCCACCAGGGAGAGTGGCGAAAATAGCAATAATTTACTATAGGGTACAATTAAATCAAAGTATATTTATATTATTTAATTTGAATTAATAGTTTGCTATTATATACAATTTTTCCTAACTTATTCTATTTATGATTAAGAGATATAATTTTAAAAAATCAAAATAATTAACACACTAAGCAAAATTTAAAAAAATAAATAAAAAATTGCCTACTTCTCCTTCTTCACTGTCATTTCAAAATCACTGTTTTACTTTGATCATCTCCCAGAAATGGCGGCGTTCCGGTTGCAGTCATGTAGCTCTCCGTCACTTTCCGGCCGATCACCGCCGTCAACTCTGCTACTTCATGTTCCCACACGCTGCAACCTTACCTGTAACTCTTCCTTCACCAGGTATGTTACCTTAATCTAATCAAAATCCTAACTTTCCTTGTGTAAAGTAAACTGAAAGATATAATAAAGGTTTTATTTGATTAAATTCAGGTTTAAAATGTCGATTTCGTCAACCCCACAAACTGCTGCAATCCCAGAAAATCATAGCGTTGTGGGTCTTCATTACTCTCTTGACATGTCAAAAATAAATTAGAAACTTTATAGGATTTAGTATAACAGTTGAATTTGTTTTTGGGAGTAGTTAGGTTGTGGAATGGCGGCGGTGGATTTCCTTGTTGCTGTTGATTCTTATCCTAACCCTGATGATAAGATTCGAAGCACCAGTTTTCAGGTGATTTTTTTTGTGTGTGATTGGTGTTATCTTTTTTCAAAATTTTAGTTGAAATTTGAAAGAAAGTTGTGTTTTTTTTCATTAGGTTCAAGGAGGTGGCAATGCAGGGAATGCTTTGACTTGTGCAGCTCGTTTAGGCCTATCTCCGAGGATTATGTCGAAGGTTTGAGATTCTTGGGTCTTGTAAATACCAGTTGGCTGTATAAGTATTGACTGACTCAAATTCTTGATTGTTTTTTTGTTCTGACTATTCAAGTATAACCACACCTCACTTGTGGGATTATATTGGGTGTGTTGTTGCGTTCAAGTATAAAAGTAAGGCTTAATTTTATTCTATGAGAGGTTCAAAGAAGAACTCCTTTATGTTGCTCCTTAAAAACATTGTTTTGTCTGATACAGATAAGAATCGAACTGTGTATTATGAGATAACGAACTCCAACATCATGTCATGCAAATTGTTACTGTTTTACTGAGCAGAGGTCCTATATTTTAGCATGGTTCTCATGAGGTTCTTGAACCTCCCTCTTGCTATTGGAGTTGACAAACACCAATTTACCACCTGCTACGATTTCCTAGAGAGTGGTTTGTAACACATTTTAACCACCGTATTCCTTCAATCTGGAGTTGATTGGAGAATAGACAGCCTTTATTCCAAAGCAAATGTATGTAAGTCTACGAGAATAAACTTGTTCCTCGATATTGGTGGTCAAGAATTCAACTGTAAATATTACTTCCTTTGAAAGTTGCATAGCGTAGCAAATACATATTTAATGAAATGTAACCTGACTCGTTGTGTTATTTTATGTATCATTTGTAATTATTGCGTAAGGAGTCACCTATAACTGTTATTTCTATAAAACTATTTTTTAATTTCTTCATCTTTCCCCACATAAGCAATAATCACATTGAAAGTCTTCAAATTTTTGTTACTATTTTTGCCTGTAGGTTGCAGATGATTCTCAAGGGAAAGCCATACTGGAAGAGCTGGAAGCTGATGGTGTCGATACATCGTTTATGGTGGTGAGTTCGGCAATGTTCAAACTTGAAGGTTCTTGCGTGTAGGATAATTATGGATGTAGTTTCGTGCATCTGTTAAATCAATAACAATTTGAGTGATTTCGAATGTGTTAGAAACATCAGATATAACTCAAGCATTTAATTCACCTCAACCTTAAATCTTTGGTTCAGGTTTCCGAAGGTGGCTATTCAACATTCTCTTACGTCATTGTTGATAGTCAAGTGTGAGTTCTCTCTGTTTATGTTAATTGCATTTTGGTGATTGTTTAGCATATTTCAGACTTTTACCTCAGAACATGATGTTGAACTTTTTAGTTTTGTTGAATCAATTGTACATGGCTCTGCTGTGATTTGCTTAATATTTGGTTTCTAGATCAGTAACAGTATATTGCACATTACCTATACTTCTGTATAGTGGGTTTTAGTCTTAACTATCCTTTCTAAGACAAAAAATTGCTTATGCAAGAACCAACAAAGTTTTTCTCCACCATATTTGTGTGAGAGAAGTATAAACATTTTAGCAAGTTTACTATATTTACTATCTCTTGGTGTATACAATTGGTTTGCTGACCCTTCTGAACTTGTTCTGTTGAACCTATTAGCTCTCTTGAGTCATGATTAGTATGGTTTGATCTACCAGGAAAACTCACACTTGCATTTACACTCCAGGATACCCACCTATGATACCTGAGGATTTATCCAAGTCGAATTTGTCATCAGCTCTGGATGATGTGAGATTTGTATATTTTGATGGAGTATTGCAAGAAACTGAATTGTTATCAGCTTTAGTTGTGACCCGAGAGGTAATTTTAACTTGAACTTCTTTGTCAGACAAATGGAAGTAATGGCTAGCAAAAACATCTATCCTACTGTCTGCTTTTGAATATGTTGCTTGTATTCATCCTAGAGCCGACATATTGAGCTTAATTATTGTTTGTTGGTTTTTGTTCAAATTATCCGAAGACTTATGTTTTCAATCAAATGGAAAATACTGTATACCTTTTGGATTCCCAGTGCAGGCACATCGGAGGAATATACCTATTGTAATTGATGCAGGAAGTAAAATAGAAAGGGTAGATGACCTTCTAAACTTGGCAACTTATGTTGTATGCTCAGCGAGATTTCCACAGGCAAGTTAGCTACACTGACAAATTGCAATGACACTGTTCCTTTGCTGCGGAGTTTCAATTTGGATATCTGGTGATCTGCTTCTAATTCTTAGTTGCTAATAAAGTCTAGGAGTGAATTTATTTGTCTCCCCAAGTTTAATTCGACGACAAAGTTCCTTCCTCCCTCAGTGTGTTACAACTTACAACTTAAAGTTTTTATCCCTTGCCACTGCTTACCACATGATTGGGGATTAAAATTGTTTTCAACACTCTTTTTTAAAAGGTGAGATAGTGTTAATATTTCTCCTCCTAGCTCAAGAGGTTAGGTTCACCCAAGATCATATAAAGAGATCACTTTCTCATCATCCAACCATGTGGGACTCATCACCCCACACGCCCAACACCCTGGGCTTGGACATCTAGAGCATGGGAAATTTAATATGGGCCCCAACATCTGTAAGCCATGAATTGGTATAGGCTTGGCTCTATGGACCTTGGGCCTAACCCCCAAAGTTAGCTCAAGAGGTGAATATTGTCCATGACCGTATAAAGAGACCAATTTCTCCTCATCCCGCCGATGTGGGACTCAACAATATCTTTCGCCCTTTTGAGCTTGACAAAAGATGTATTGTCTCGCAGGTATGGACAGAGGCCCCTTCAATTCCAGCTGCTCTAGTGTCTGTACTTTTAAAGTTGCCAAACATCAAATTTGTAATTGTGACATTGGGTGAAGATGGCTGCATGATGTTAGAAAGGGCTGAAGCTGGTATGCTTGCATATTTTTTTGGTTCTTCTAATGTACGTTAAGTGTCTGCTTGTAGGCAAACAAATTGTTTTGAAAGATGAACAAGAGGTGTACGTATTTACTTTACGCTATTGGGTTGATTTGCAGAGGATCTCCAGTCTGAAGAAATTGATGTCGATGAGTTGTTCAAGAAAATGAAGCAGAGTATTGATACTGACGCAACCAGTGCAACATCCATATCTTCGGTAATTCACCAATTAGAAGATTTATGATTCAATAGACAGACCTAAGCATGGCAACAGTGCTCATGAACTAATAGAAATCCGTGCACACAATTCATTTTGTTCTAGTCCACCACTGTAATGTGAGTATCTACTGTGGAGTGGGAGTCATGCATGGTTCTTCCTGGCTAGTACCCTTTTTCTAGTACGTCATGATATTCATCTTTACAAATATGAATTGCCTCCACATGTTCTCTTGCAGTCGTACCATTACTCATCACCCTCTTAATTCTTTTTATTGGAGACTTCTTGGTGCTGCTTATGATTTTTTTTCTCCCCGGCACTTCTTATGAAGCTGAATAAACTGAAGTACATGTCTTCTTCTAGGACATTGCAAAATTGCGTGCAAAAGACATTGGGACAGTGAGTGAGAAGCTGCTTCTTGGAACAGCTGAAAAGATACCGCCATCAGAATTAGTCGATACAACTGGTGCAGGTGATGCATTTATTGGAGCAGTTCTGTGTGGTAAGCAAAATTATACTCTGTAGTCTTTATACCCAATGTTCTTCCTTTAAATGTGTTATATTCCTGCATCACCCTTTTCCCTCTACCTGTGACAATTGGATCAAGAGATTCTATAAACCTCAATCCATTTTCTTACCTCCTTTCTGGATGTTATTGCTTTTTTCTTCGTCTTACTTGTGTCTATATCTATGCAAGTTTAAATCTAATGTCATTGTTCCCTTCATGCTTGATAAGGGTTTGTTATGTTTCATTTCTCATGGATTTCCCACTTGCAATCTGCAGCTCTCTGTGCCAATATGCCACCAGAAAGAATGTTGCCGTTTGCGTCTCAAGTGGTTAGTAGACTTTAGCTTTGTGTCTTACGCAAATTGTAAATGTAAAAGAAGCTAACTTGTGCATTGTGTGTTCATTGCAGGCAGCTATTGGGTGTAAGGCATTGGGAGCAAGAGCTGGTCTTCCCCAGCTAACAGACCCTCGATTGAAACCCTTTTTAGTGAACGATCCCCAAAACGTGGCCACATTGCAATAGAAGAGAACACAAGTCAAAGCTATTGTCAACTTGGGATTTTTTCTTATAGTTTTTTCTCTCTGTCT
The DNA here is from genome assembly GCA_029582545.1 of Solanum lignicaule. Taxonomy (NCBI): domain Eukaryota; kingdom Viridiplantae; phylum Streptophyta; class Magnoliopsida; order Solanales; family Solanaceae; genus Solanum; species Solanum lignicaule. The sequence goes on along the minus strand of JAJOOF010019994.1, from coordinate 7,903 downwards.
TGACATATGTTCTGCAACATTTGTAACATTTTATGTGAAAGATTTGCCCATTGAGCACAGGGTCTTCTGAATATCGTTGTTGTGAGGCATATAAAGAGTTTAATTACTATGCAAGGTGATGTATATTTTTTCTTTCTCATAGGTTTTACACTGCTTTTGTACTAATTGTTGTGCGTTTTTCATTGTTTTTTCTTTTCTTTTATTTAAATTTGATGCACTTGTGCCAAGGATATTTCGGAAACAACCTCTCTACCTCTACGAGGTAGTGGTAAGGTCTCCATTTACTCTACCCCCACACCCCACTTTGTGGAACTTCACGGGATATGTTGTATCAGTTAAGCTGAATGACAACAACAGGTAGCCCTTTATAAAAAGTCTAATGTGGTAACATGGAGAGTTAAACTGTCAAAAGTAAATAGCCTGCTACAGTATGAATATAATGTTAGTGCAAAGATCAGTTAAGATGTTAGTGCTTCAAGTTAAATCCCTCATGCAACAGACAAACCAAAATTGGAAGTAAATCTTAGAAGTTTTACTCCCTTCGTTTCAATTTATTTGTCTGCTTTTTGACTTGGCACAAAATTAAAAACGGTAAAGAAGATTTTTAAATCTTGTAATCTCATACTAAACATATGTCAAATATACCAAAATGTCCTTTAATTTTATAGTTTTAAGCATGGCAATTAAAAAGTTGAAACTAAAAAGTTGTTAAAAATGGAAATAGACATTCTTTAAGAGATTCCTTCTTTTAAAACGGATTAAAAAGAAAAATAAGACAAACAAATTGAAATGGAGGGAGTAAAACCTAAGTAATTAGAAGGATAAATCATATCTTTTCCCTAGCAAGTTTGTGTTCAGTCATGGAAAAATATTTTACCAAAAACAGTAACATGTTTGGAGAAATAATTATTTTAAAAAAAATACAAGAAGAAAAGGTTCAAGATCATATTGACATGGAACACAAATTAAAGGATGGCAACTTTTGGCTAAGTGATAATAATTGAAAAAAGAAGTGATGATAATTGTAATATATGACAAGGTCAGTTATGGAATAAATTAGAGAAATTAACTACAACCAAGAAATTCAACATTTGCAATGGCACAACTTTCTTTATTTAATTTTATAAACAGAATCCTTTCTACCCAATTTCTATTTTCTCTCTCTCTATCCACATCCAAAATAAAAATAATAATAAAAAGGCTCAAGCTTTGTGATTATGTATATTAGTTGACAGCATTTGATGTACAAACTGAACTTAATGATCCTTTTAGCCTTTATAACCTTTATATCCTCTCATCAAATCTAAAAAAATTAAAAAAAAAGAAAAAAAGAAGAAGAGGAGGATCAAGTCCATTTCAAAAGTACTATATTAATAGTAGTAAGCCTTTTATTTTTGTTTTCCACCGGTGTCTATTACATGTACAGGGTTGTTTGGTAGAGTGTATAAGAATAATACAAAATATATTGTATTAGTAATGCTTGTATTAGTTATATTTGCATTAGTTATGATGAGATTTTTTTAATGCAATGTTTGATTTGGTGTACAAAAATATTATGCATTACATAATTTTTTTAGAAAAAATATTTGTTCATAAAAGTACCCTCCACAAATATAGTGAAAAGGATGTAAAAAAAGTTTTTTAGGGCAATTGTGTCTTTAATAATGTTAATGCATGCATTAGAACCCATTGCATTACTAATGCAAAGAAATAGATGGTATTAGTAGTACACTCTTCAATACACAATAGAGTGTATAACTAATTCAAGCATTAGTCATGCATAATTTAGAAAAGTGTAAGGTATTACTAATACATTAAGCTAATGCAAAACATTATTTTCTCTAATACACTCTACCAAACGACCCCTTATTGTATAGAGTCGGACTAATTAAGATTCGCATTGAATAGGACCCATTCAAAGTTAAGGCTCTCAATAATAATGTCCGGCCTTGAGAGTGGAGTCACCCGGTGTTCGATACCATATTGGAGCCCAACGCGCCAGTCATGAGTGTCTTGATTGACTCATACCACGAATTCATAATGTCGAACTTGAGAGAGGAGATCTAACATCTATATATGATACTTTTAAAAGCTAACATGTAAAATATTGGACAATCAAAATATTCTTTTCTTTCTTAAGTAATTACCGAATCGAAATTTAATTATAGTATCAAACTTTAAAAGTTTCATAATTGATATCTACTAGTTGATGATATTTCGTTGAAATTGGATGTGGATGTTGATGTGGCCGTGATGTCTTTGAATGTTGAAAAAAGAGAGTGCATCAATATGTTAGGGAATAATGTTTTGTTTATTCTTTTTGAACCTTCTGACCCTCAAAATTGCCTAATCATCCCTTTCCACTCTCTTCCAATATAATCTAAGATGTGACATTTAATAAAAATATTGACACCCAATTTAGACAAGGTGCTTCTCTATATATACACATTGAATCAACTTCTAATTCTCTCTTCTTCATCTCTATATATACACACACACATTAATACTCTCTTGCATTGTCTCTTAACTTCAATTTTTCAAATGGCTAATAATTCAAGAATTGGTCTATTCTTGTTCCAAGCATATTCCACTTTCATGGCTACACAATCCTACATTTTCTATATGTACCACCAACAGAACACCACAGCTTGTTCCCTCACCATTCTTGCGTTCTTCTTCACAATTCTACTCAATTTTCTACAGCTAAAATATCAAGGCAATAACAAGACTGATCCTTTTTCGACTCATCCGAAAACCATGAGAGTTTCTGTCACTTCTTTGCTCCTATACTGTTTAATATACGCTATTAAGCTGAAATGTTCTCGTCATTATATGTACAGGAAATTCTCCGACCATGTTATGATTTTCTTTAGTTCTCTATCTTTGGCTTCCACTGCCTCTGTTCTCTTCCCGGACTCTGTTTCCCCTGTTTTGTATTTCCTCTGTTTTCTGGAGGTGAAATGATACTTTGGATTTACGAGAAAATTATACAAAAATTTGAAGAAGAATCATATTTTGAGAGAAGGAGGATGAGTGGTGAACCAATTTGGAACTATCTAAGAAGGAGGGCAAATATGATTGTTTATCCAATGGAACAGAGGTTCACTCTTACTGTCTAATTTTGCAAGAAATATACAGAGAATGAGAGATTCTCTCTACTTTGTACTATGTTTATTTCTCATGTTGCTTCAAGATTTCAGTTGTTATTGTTGTAATATTAAGTTAGATGCATATCATGCATGTACCCAGACCTCTAGTGAACTTGAATTTATGAATTTTAAATTTTAAAAAAGGCAATTTACTACGTCCTTGATCTATTTTTCTAGGTTTAATATTTGTGCTAAATTTACGATACCTATAGAGCATAGGCAACACTATTACTCCGCCTCCGTTGTAATTATTTTTCATATCTTCCTCGAACTCAATATATGTTATTCTTTGTTTCTCTCGTCAAGTGTCAAATATTCACATGATTGGGACTAACCTATAAACATCTGCTTAGGTAATCAACATAAATAGGATAGACGAATAAATTGCAAATTAACTAAACTTAACTCTTATATAATAACACACTTAAACTTTAATCCAACAAGAAACTATCTATTTATTGCTTCTTCGACAAGTAAAAATGAACGGGAGATAATAAAGACAAACCAAAATTTGAAGGAAATCTTAAAAGTTCTAAAAACAAGATGATTTGAAGGAAAATAATATATTTTCCCTAGCAAATTTGAGTTCATTCATGAAAAAACATTTTCACCAAGAATAGTGTGGAAAGTATCCTCCAAAGTGCAATGAAATTAATCCCTCCGATTCATTTTACTTATCATGTTTTCCTTTTGCAAACTCCTTAAAAAATTATTAAGTTAAAAAGTAATTTGCATATAGTATAGTTATTTATTCTCCTTTTCCCTATCCAGTATCCACTTTCCTCGTCCAAAATAAATTTTAAAAAGTATCTACCATTATAATTATATGTACAAACTGAACTCATTGATCCTTTTGACCTTTTATCATTTCACTCTCTCATGAAATCCAAAAAAAAAAAAGAACAAAAAGGATTAGGTCTTTCTTACAAGTACTAGCAATTAATATTAGTAGTAAGTCTTTTTAACTGAACTTTTATCACTCAAAATACTTCATTACTATATTATAATCACCACATTTTCTATAGCTCTAGTTTATTTTAGATTATAAGTTTTAATTTTTTTTTCTTTTAAATTTTGTGTCCAATCAAACACTTTCACATAAATTATGATAGCAAAATAGTATGTATTTTCACTCTAATTTATGAGTCTCTATGCTAAGTTGTTAACTAAAAAACTGTCCAATTCAAATCAAAATCAAATCAAATTATCAATTCTTTTAAGATAAAAATCAAAATCATATCAAATAAAATATTGTCGATTTTAAAAATTCAAAAACCAAACAAAATCAAATGTTTTTTTTAAGTCAGCTTAATTTGATTTGTGTTTTAGTTTTATTTTTCACCAAACCGCGGATACATCTAATTATAAATATTCGCTATTTTGTTTAACTTATATATGATCTTCTGAGCAAACATCGTTAATTTTATGTTAATCCATATACTATATTGTGGATTCACCTATACTGACCAAGGTCGTTTTAAAAAGAAAATTTCTATGATTAGTGCAAACTCTTATCTTTGTTGATATTGTTAACCTGTTTGATTGTCAAGAAACACGGCAAAATACATCATACTTCTGAAAATTGGTAATTTAACAAGTACTACTAATCAAATATGTGTATTAATTAAACATTGGTTAATTGATAAAAGTGCATGTAATATATATATATATATATATATATATATATATGTTTTCCCTTTAGTGGTTCTTTGAAAGTTTTATTGTTTTAAAATCCAAGACCTACTTACCGATTAAGAAGTTTTGGTTAGTCATCGTCTTATTTAATTAATGCGTAAGATAGTTTAACCAGTGTAATTATCATTCTTTTGTTTTTTTCCTCAAAAATAAGTTTTTATGTTCCTTCATAAGATAATTAATACAACATTTATCATAGAAATTCATGTATATTTATTTTACAAGCGATTTAATAAGGTACGTAAACTTTAATCTACACAATTTAAAACTCTTAATCGTGTGGTCGGATATATTTCCTCTGTTTTAATTTATTTGTTCTTTTTTGAATATTAGATATAAAAATTTAAAAAAATAAATAAGATTTTTTAAAATTTTGTGATCTTTAATTATATTTCAAATTTAGTAAAATATTTTTTTAATCTTGTTGTTTTAAATATGTAAGTTGAAATTAGAGTTGCAATGTTCTTTTTAAAATTGGTTTTAAAAATGAGATAAATAAATCAAAATAATGGAAGTAGTACTTTATTTTTTTTCCTCCCCCAATCTAATTTGAGGTCAAAGGCAAACTTAAACTGTTGCCAATAATATGTCAAAAATAGCGGCCAACATAGTTCTTCGACTATATATTTTCCCCCAAGTTCTTTTCCCCTCGCAAAGAAGACACTTTTCCTTTGCGAAGAAATAATAATGGTGAATTTTGTTAATCACAAGATATATAGTTTAATTTAATTTATTTTTTAAAATTAATTGTTAAATTTAAGGTGAAAAGATAAAAACTAATATCTTTTGTTATAAAGATCAGTTCAATCAAGTGAAATATTTTAAGGACTAAAATAAACTTCTTTATTATATATTAAAGACTATTTCAATCAAATGAAATATATTAAAGATCAGAATAAAATTAGAATCGGAATAATCTGATTCTAATATTGATACCAAAAATCAGATGAGGGAAAAAAACTTTTTAGAATTGGATGGATGTGGCCCCTCTTCGATGGTAAAGTTGAAAAAAGAGAACTGGAGTCCCAACTTTGACAACTTTTTCTTCAATATAAGTAACCATAAGATGTAAATGTGGAAATTTATAAAAATTTAGTCAAATTGTTTCTCTATATATCTACACATTATTAAATCAACTGCTAATTGTATCTTCATCATCACTCCCTTTTATTTCATCTTGTCTCTTAACTTCAATTTTTTCAATGGCTAATAATTCAAGAATTGGCCTATTTTTGTACCAAGCACATTCCACTTTTATGGCTACACAATCCTCCATTTTCTGTATATACCAGGAACAGAGCAACACAACTTGTTCCCTCACAGTTTTTGGATTCTTCTTCACTATTCTCCTCAATTTTCTACAGCTAAAATATCAAGGCAATAACAAGACTGATCCTTTTTCGACTCATCCGAAAACCATGAGAGTTTCTGTCACTTCTTTGCTCCTATACTGTTTAATATACAGTATTAAGCTGAAATTTTCTCGTCATTGTATGTACAGGAAATTCTCCGACCTGGTACACCATGTTATGGTTTTCTTTAGTTCTCTATCTTTGGCTTCCACTGCCTCTGTTCTCTTCCCGGACTCTGTTTCCCCTCTTCTGTATTTCCTCTGTTTTCTGCTTTCTGGAGGCGAAGTGCTACTTCGGATTTTCGAGAAAATTATACAAAAATTCGAAGAAGAATCGTATATTGAGAGAAGGGGGGTGAGTGGTGAAACAATTTGGAACTATCTAAGAAGGAGGACGAACATGATTGTTTATCCAATGGAACAGAGGTTTACTCTTACTGTCTAATTTTGCAAGATATATACAGAGAATGAGAGGTTCTTTGTACCTTATAGTTTATACTATGTTTATTTTTCATGTTGCATCAAGATTTCAGTTGTTGTTGTTGTAATATTAAGTTAGATACGTATATGCATGTCCTCGGACTTTTGAATTTATGAAATTTGAATCCTAAAAAATGTAATTTACTATTGTCCTTGATGCTACGGAGGAGAAAGATTACAAGAATAATGATCATAAATTTGGATGTTATCTTCATAAATTATCAACTAACTAAACTTAACTCTTATAAAATCACACATTTAAACCTTAATCCAACAGAAACTATCTATTTATTACTTCTTCGACAAGTAAAAATGATAAGGAGATAACAAAGACGAATCGAATTAAAAAAAATAAAAAAAATAAAAACTCTATTGACCCTTTTGGCTTTTCCTTATTAGCAACTAACAACTGGAGTAACGTGTCTTTGGCAAACATATTCCGAAGAGAGTCCACGAGTTAAAATCCCATTAAATTTAATTGTTACTCTACTTACCTATACAAAACACAGTTATACAATCATTTATAATTTGATCATTTAATGAAGATAAATTTATGATTTGGAATTCCTAAAATATTATAATAATTTCCAATTTGTACTCCCTCCATTCCATATTGATTTAATTTTTGAGGTTTTTCACACCCTTTAAGAAAACTAAATTAAGAGCCTGTTTGGATGGGCTTTTAAGTTGGTCAAACTGGCTTAAAAGCCAGTTTTTGACTTATTAGAGTGTTTGACAATTATCAAAGTGACTTATTTTAAGTAAAAAATGGCTTATTTTAAGCCAAAAGCTAAAAGCTAGGTAAGAGGAGCATCTTCTTTTTTTTTAACTTAAAAGCCCTTCTATGTTGACCAAGTATATTACCTTTTTGCCCTTAATTCTTTTATACAATTTCCAAATTGCCCATATTGAATTAACCCTAACATCTTCTTCTTCTTTTGTTATTATTATTATTATTATTATTATTATTATTATTATTATTATTATTATTCTTATTATTATTATTATGTTTATTATTATTATTATTATTATTGTTCTTATTATTCTTCTTCTTCTTATTATTATTATTATTATTCTTATTATTATGTTTATTATTATGTTTATGTTTATGTTTATTATTATTATTATTCTTATTATTATTATTATTATTATTCTTATTCTTATTATTATTATGTTTATTATTATTATTATGTTTTATTTTTTTTAAGTATAAAAACCTTAAATTAAT
>JAJOOF010019993.1:0-22696 GCA_029582545.1 Solanum lignicaule | reverse complement strand
TGTTTAATACCGACATCAAGAGGTCGGTTTTTATTGTAATTCATTTTTTCCGGGAAAAATTCCGACCTCCAGAGGTCGGAATTTGGTTTTCCCGCTTTATTTTGCATAAAAACCGACTACTTGTAAATATCGACCTCCTGAGGTCGGAAATTACCAACCTCCATTTGAGGTCGGTATTCACTGTTTTTTTAGTAGTGTGAGCATACGTTGGAAAAACTATTTAATTATACAAATATTTCTATTATATTTATAAATTCTCCTTATAGTTTGAAAACATATTTTCTCACTAATTGATGATTTCATATCAAATTTCAAGTCATATACACCATGATATATGTAATTTTTTACTACCAGATACACTATGAAATACATATATATATAGGGAGAAAGTGGAGCGAAAAAGGGAGAGAGGTAAACGAAAGATGGGAGAGACGAGCAAGATAGGAGGGAGGCGAGAAATAGTATATATATCTCAGATACATGTGAATCACACTAGATACATGTGTGTGGGATATCTGGTACATTCTATATACATCAGAGAGATCAAGTGAACGAGATAGGAGAGAGACAAGTGAGAAAGTCAAATACATGTGAATTCACTTAGATACAATGTATTTGGAACAAATTACACCTGATTTTGATCTCATATATCTGAGATACATGTTGAATGTGCTTGATATATATATTCGGGGACCGAAATATGGTATGAAAATAATTTTGAAAACTCACACGAAGACACAATGACGGAGCTAGAAATTTCATCAAGGGTGTTCAAGATTTTTTTTTAAAAAAATAAGTGAGTTGAATGTTATTTGTTTAACCTAGAGATTCTACCATGAACGGTCTCAACATTTGTCAATATCAAATATAAACAATCGAGTTTTTTTTCTTCTTTTTGATGCATTGATTTTATATGATAAAAATATATGATTATTGTTTTTAAAGTGAAATATTGATAGAACAAATGCGTCTAGCTTTACGAAACATAAATCACACCAGTAGAATTTTTTTTCTTAAAAAAAGAAGAAGATAAAACGCATGTATTGATTTTAGCTTTGGGTTTAAAGTTGTTAACATATATAAACACAAATTTTAAAGTAAAATGTTGGCTTTTTTTGTTTTCACCATTCGAAAGTGCATTATATCCTAGATAAAAATTAGAAATACATGATATCTAAATATTCAAAATTAAAATAATGTATTCATATATGTTACTCTATATTATTAAAATTGTAATATTAATAATTAAGAAACTCGAGGAGCATAATAATGGTGTGTGAGATTGTGTTCTGCTCTCAAAATAAAACTAAAAATGTTGTGCGCTATGTGGGATTCAAACCCACGCATCTGGGGTGAAAATGAACACACTTAACCACTGCACCATGGAAGAGTTTATGTCAAAGTTGTTCAACATTAATTATTTATCCCTTAAATTCAGAATTTGACCACTCTATATGATGTAATTTTTCGGCAAAGGGAGTTCAACTGACCACCATTAGATGGTTGTAGCTCCGCCCCTGCGAAGACACGTAATTTAAATTATAAACTAATGAAATTTGTGTTGTTTAGCCTTATTTTTGTTCTAAATAATTAATGAATATTCATATTAAAAATATCTAATCTCTCTAGAAAAATTATTTAACCTATATTAAATGAGAATGCCAAAACTTAAGCAAAATTTAGTGGAATCCTTATCATTCCTAAATTTAAGCCTAGGCGATGACCACACAAGTCTATAACTCAAACACGATCAGTTATTTCCTAACAAATTTTTAAATGCCTTAAATTTAGCCTGAACAAATTGACTACATTTCTAATATACTTTATAAATAACGCATACATAATATTTCAAATAATAATGCATTCATCGTATATTAAAACTTTAACATTGATGTACTATTGTGTAATGAGATATTGACAGACCAGCATAATAAGGACAAATTACATATTTAATCGATCGGCTAAAAATAATTACATTCATTAGTCAAATGCATACAAAAAAAGGCTAAATAAACATACACGGTTAAAATAAAACAGACGTCTATTTATGTCATTTTTTATATAATTATATGGTTACTTGTCTACTTGAGTATATTAATAATGTATTATTTATTATAGTATAGATTTGAATAAATATAATACAATCATTTATACATAGTAATGGTATATCAAATATACTATACAACATATAAACTTGGGAAGTTAGTTAGATGAGAGATAATGTGAGATTATTTTCAATTTAAAAGATTACATTTTGATTGGCATAATCCGAAGTTCAATGAAATATTTTAGGATTATGAAATTTTATTTAAAATAAATTTTAAAGAGTTGTATTTTATTGATGTATAAATTCCTCAATTCAAATCACTTGTTGGATGGCAGCCCAATAAGTACGAAACAGGGCTTAAAGCCCATTAATAGCCTCTATATAACAGGGATTCGCAACCATATTTTGAAATGAAACCCTAACTTTACTTTCTCATCTCATTATCAGCAGTTAACGCCGCCAGGAGAATACTTTTGTTTGTTCGATTCGTAAATTTTGTGATTTTACTTTTCTATTTGTGTTTGATTTGATTTTTCTGCTTTGTTAATTTCAATGTTCTTCTCATATTTTGCCCAATGATGGAAAATCTATATATATTGAGCGGCTGTGATGGTTATAGATTCATCAGTTGACTTTATGCATCACCTGAATATCAGCGGTATCCGCCATTCTTTCTCCCTTTCCCTGTCTCCCTCAACATTACACACAAAAGCACACTTACACTTTTGCCGCTGATGTTTATGGTGATGTATGAAAGGCTTCTGATGAGTTCCATCACGATTAGCTGTCTGTGATTTGAAGCTATGAGATCTGAGGGCTTTACAGTTTTTTTTTCCTCACATATTCAGTACAGAAATAATCCCTTTTGTGGGTATAACTTGATAAATTTGCATAACTACTAATTATGCAAGTGCTTGATTTTTGTATAATTAACGTGATTTGAAGAATAAATAATTTTAAAATTTGGTAGGATACAGTGTTTGTAATGCGGTTGTGAGTTTTTTCAGTTGATTTTAAAGGTCAAACAATTCATATATAGTTACACAAATAAATTATTAATGTAATGCACAAATGATGAAAATGTTCAATAATTTTCCTCTAAAATTTCGTAATTTTTTAATGATAATCTTGTTATTTGACTATTATTTGGACTGAGCCATAACGATTGTTCCATAGATAAAGCAATAAAACACTTGTTAACCGAAATTATTTTTCGTCATGCTTTCAATAGTGTAGATATTTCCAAAATCATAAATTGATTTGTATAGTAGGGTTACACTGGACACGTTAAATAACTGAGAGTCTAACCAGAAAAAAAGTCTTTTTGTCTTTATATATTGAGTAGTATAAATAAATAAAAATTATTAACCTATGGATTATCTCAACCCATAATGAAAAAATAATTAAGATCAAATATTAAAAATATGCTTCAATTGTATATGGAGAAAAAAAAACCTAATTTAGCAGTAATAATATTACTTTAATGACCATGGATTTATGACAGATTTGAAACTCATAAAATTCACGGCTTCATCCTAATTCGATTTTGCTACTCACTTGTTTTACATTTTTCCAATCACTAATGTAGAATAAAAACACGTACCAGTAATGCAATTATTAAACTAGTGAAAGACAAAAATTAATTTTTGCATAATATACTCAAAATTAATAGGAGTAATCAGAGTATAAAAAAAATTAATTCTTGCATGATATTCTCTTATATAATTAATAATAGGAGTAATCAGAGTATAAAAAATTTCTGCAATATTAATACAAGACTAAGATCCTATTTGACATTGCTATTAAAAATGACTTATTTTTATAAGCACTTTCTTAAAGTAGTTTTTCAAAAAAAAATTGCAAGAAAAAGTAATTTATGTTTGATTAATTTATTTGAAAAGTGTTTTCATAAACAAATTGTGTTTAACTGATCTTTTTCAAAAAATGTTTTTAAGAGTCAAATTACGAAAAATGATAGCTATTAATGTACTTTTAATATTAAGATTATTTTATAGAGAAAAAATATTAAATATCTATTATAAATAAGTTAATTTAACTTTTTTTAATTAAATTAAAATGTATATATTTAAACTTTCAACCAATATTTTTTGGTATATACCCCTTCTTTTTTGGGAGGTTTTAAATCTTTAATTATTTTTTTTTCTTTTTTTCACATCTTACAAAAATATTGTTATTATCTTTTTTTTTTTCTAATTCTGCAAAATTATACGTAAAATAATATGTAAAATATAAAACAATAATATATAAACGTAAAATAAAATATAAAATTTATTACATAAAAATAAAAAATAAAATTCTTAGACGAAATTTAACCAAACTTATTAGATATGCTAATTAATTAATAATAGATATATTGGTAAATATGTTATATTAAAGTGATATTTTAGTCTTGACAAAAATAATTTTTTGTTTGGTATCTGTTTTTTTTTTAAGAACAAAAATTTTTCAGATTTTTTCAACAATAAAAGAAAAACTGTTTCTGTTTCTATTTAAAAACACTTTTATTAATTTCTCTAATACATTATTTTTTCAATAAAAATACTTTTTTTTATATATATATAAAAAAAGTGTTTCTGCCTCGAATAGCACTCTCAAACGAAACTGAAACTACCCCTTAGGTTTGTTTATATTGGTGTTTGGGGTCAGAAGCTCTTAGCGTTTTCGCTTCAACAAAAGTTTAACTCTTTAACAGCAAGTTTTGAAGTTGAAGCAGAGAAGTAATGTCGGAGTTGAAGGCAAAGTGTTTGAAGAAAGCAGTGGTTCCTTCCACTCTAATACAGCATCCATCCCCTGCCAATCTTCAGTCTACTCGTCTTGCCATTCATGTCCGTTAATTCCCTTTTCCCAAAATTCAGTTTTTTTTTTTGCATACCCAATTCAATTTAACCTTCTTTTTTTTGAGAGCAGATGAATGATGATAATGATTCTTCTTGTTGGGTTTACATTGCTTCTGGTTGCCGCATTTATAAAGTTCTTGTAAGTCCTTTCCAAAATGCCTTTGTACATTTATAATTGACTGTTCATATATACTAAGTTGTGTTAAAAAATCAAAACTTAGTATATAATGATGTATTATTATTATGATTCACTCTAGTCCTTTTGCTTTGTCTGTTGAATTCCACTAAGCTTAATTGAGTTGCAATTATTCTAAGTGATTGTGATTTCATCACTTGCATGTCTGAGATAATCCTACACACCTATTTGCGCTTCTTGTTCGGGAGGTAAATTACAAGCTATAGGCCCAATGGAGGATTCAGAATTTTCACCAAGGGGTTTGAAAAATGAAAATATAGTGCTGATTTGAATTTGGAATTGCAAAGGTTGAATTTTGAAACTCCTTAAACCACTAAGCCAACCTCTAGTCTTGTGTGCAGGGGATTCGAAGTTTATATATACACTAAAAAAAAGAACTTTATATACATAGTGTAATTTTTTGTAAAGGGTATTCTGATGAACACCCTGCCCCCTCCTAGATCCGCCCTTGGCTATAACGAGACAGAGAGATAGATTGAGGATTGAGGGGAGGAGCTGAATAAGTTGCTTTGTTATGTTGGAGATTGTTATCATGTAGTTATACCACTTTGTTCCTTATACTTGTCTGGTCTATATATGATGATGAGTTCATATTGACTTCACAAACATGCTTGAAGGCTATTAGCTGCATAAACCTTACTAAATGTGTTGATAAACATGTTGGATTAAGAAGCAATGAATGTTCAATTTGTTTTTATTTTCACTGTACAGATTCCAATGGAAAATTCACTGCTCAATCTAGGAAAGGAGGACCTTCTAATTCCTGAACAATGTGAGGTACACTTGCCATTTCTTCTATCATGATGAAAGATGTTAATTGTGAAGTAGCTTACTAATATTGTTAATTTGAAGGTTCTAGAGGCTTCAGTGGTCAATCACTGCCCACATCGATCAGAAATTCAAAGTATAATGCTAGCTGAAACTGAAAGTAAGATATGGAGATATTTACCTTTTGAATTTTGGTGGCCCTTCGCGATATTCTTAAAAGCTTGTTGTTATTATTCTCTTATTCTGAAATTATCTTCTTAAGTAATAAACTGAAAAGCTTGCGGCCCTGTATATTTGAAGGGCTTCCTACCACTTCTTCTTTAAGAACTTGCTGCTATTGTTCCTACTAACTTCACTAGTTTTTGGCTGCACGGTGCTTATTGCTACTACTGTCCATTAGTTTACAAATAATTTCTATTATGTATTTGAAGCAGCTACTCTTTACCTTTCAACAGCTTAATGATCTGTCTAGTTCTCTACAGGCCCTGGTTGCTCAATTCTGGGAAGCGTGGATTCTTATGGTCACCTTATTGTCTCTAGATTGGATGCCAGTGGCGACGGTATCTCTCCTATTTATTTTTCATTACTTAGCTGAACGGTGATGGATTCTGTTAAAAATTAGCAGAATCTTGGAGTTGAAATTTTCGTTTACCTCCTGTTAAACCTATTTTTATGTCCATTGATATAGGCGTAAGACTGCTGTTAGTTAATAACTAAATTTACCAATCATGGGGTCTGATGTGCTCACTTAATAGTTTGGTTTTGCTACTTATAGTTTCACTAAAGAATCTTCAGTAAAGATGCTATATTTGGATTACTATTACCTGGCATATAAGTGAAATAGTGTACCAACTTGATTTGAGAAATTTATGATCTTGCTAATTTGAATAGATCTAAGAGAAATTGTTATTGACCTGGACCACCCATGACTTTTACTGATGAGTTATTCCCACATTTACTCTAGCATGATATTTGGGTTACAGCTTGATGAATTCCTCATATTCTAGATGTCAACGGGATTACATATTCTGTCTCTCCTCGAGATTGCGGTGTTGGAGAAGGTAGCTGGGCAGGCCTGTGCTTCAATCCCACTCAACGATCCATGGTATTTCATCTCATATGTCTCCTAGGTTGGAGTCTGTAATCATTAATGTTGATGCTTCACATCTGTAGCTTCTTCCTGTTCACTTCAAATTTGTAGGAGAACCACAAATTAACAAATAATTAATGGGCACTTTGAAGCAAGTTGATCCTAGAAAACTAATCTCGTAACTCACTTACATCAATCAGTTCAAGCATTGTATTCTGCCCGTGGGTGCAAAATAGAGGCAGTTGGTGTGGAGGGGAAGCCTTGTCCTTGTCAGCTGACTAATTTGCAATCCATTTCTTGTTGTGTATTTACCATTGTGCTTCAATGTAGCTTGTGTCCTTTGCCTGAGATTTTTCCAGATAGACTAGTCTGCCTTTTTTAACCTCTACCATTTACTGAGAAATTTGAAATGTTGGCATTGACTAGCATCCGAATATCCTCATCTCTGAATGTAGCATTGCCTGTTTTTTTTTTGCTCCATGTGAACTGGCTTACTAAGCTACACAACTTGTTGGTCAATGTACCTGATTAAAACAGTGGGTTATTCTTGGTGTTATATTGGCTATTCAAATGAACTTTAAAGCACCTTCTTTTTTTTCTGAAATTTGTGAGTTGTGACAGTAACTCTAAGCATTTTTAAGTTGATGATTTGAACCTTGGAAGGAAAATGATACGGTTGATTTTGTTCTTCTGCACAATCATTTCCTGTTTTTTTCTTTTTCTTTTTGACATCCTCTGTGCGTGTGTGTGTCTTGGAAAGAGTAAGTGTTTCATTTGTGGCATATTTCTTGCCTTCTGCCTGAATTTCAGTATTTTCTGGCCTTTTACCTCAGGCAGCTGTGGCTCACAGTTTCTCTAAAACCATTGATGTCTATGACCAAGATATTCATGTCCGTACATTACGTCCGTAAGTGCTTATCTTTTCTTCGGAGACAGTAGATCATTTACAGTATAATCTCAAACTTTTCATTCTATTTTTGCTACTATGCTTTCCATTTTTGAGATATTGTTTATTTGTACAGCAGCACGTCACAAAAAAATCATACATCTCTAGCATTCATATATCCTTTCAAGATAGCCTGGACTGTTTTATTCTCACTTGGAGGCATTGCTAGACTACTACTACCATGGAAGTGTTAGAATATTAATAGGTTTATACAATCCTATTAGAATAGGAATTGGTTTACACAATCCTATTAGAATAGGAATAGGTTTATACAATCCTATTTAGAATAGGAATATGAATACAAATAGGAATAGGAATAGTAAATAGTATCCTACTTGGTAAGGGATTGTATTCTAGTGTCTATAAATAGGGTCTCAATGTAATAATGTAGACACAACAGCAATTCAATAATATTCTTTTCCTATATTTCTCACAGGAAGCTTTTCTGCTACCTTGTGCCTTTTAAGCAATGTTGTTAATAAAAAAGAAAACCAGTAAACTATTGCCTGCTGCTGATTTAATTACTCGTGACAGATATAAACAAATCTGAATAGTGGTTTCTGCAAACCTTGTTTTTGTGGATTAATTACTGTTTCCATAAAGACAATTTGACTGTTCTATATTTCTAGAGCTCTTATATGCATGACTTGAGTCCTCAGTTTGCATCTCTCTCTTTGTGTGTAGGGATTTGTGTTGGCATGTCTTTATATCTTAATACATCAACCAAAAAACGAAAGAAATCAAAAGAAAATGCATGGCAATAGTTACCGTGATGGTTTGGGAGGTGGCTCTGGTCAGCCTCCTATTATGTTTTTATATCACGTGTAGAAAAAGTTCCACAAAAATATCTAACAAACAATTTATAGAATTGGTTGTACCTGGTTTTATGAAAGATTATGATTGACATTTATCTTGGAAATGGGGGCGGGGGGTGGCTGGTTCAATAATCAAGGATTCAATCATAAGCCTTCTATTGTTGAAAGCCATCTCTTTGTCGCTCTGGTGTTATTGAAAGCCAACACTTTAGTGTTAGAGGAAGAGAACATTCAAAATGCTGAGGCACTACTGAAACTCTAAGATCTAGCCAGGTTGGAAGAAATAACTTGCGGCAGAAGTTTTGGTGCATATGGATCCCACAAAGGTGATAGGAACATATGGATTATTTTGATGGAGGATTGGCTGAAGATCAGGAAGCCATAAAAGAAGAGATATGAAGTACTACGTCAATCTATAGAAGGAACCTATCAAATCGAGACTCTCCTTTGGACAGAAGATATCCCCAAAATTTACGAGGAAGAAGCGGATCGGTTCCGAAGATTTTCTAGTGAATAGGTGAAGGACAAAGCAATCAAAATGCAAAGGTAGTTGAGCCCCTAGCCCTAATGGTCTCACAATGTCATTCGATCATAATTGGTAGCCCATAATTAGGGGAGGCCTTCTGCATGCAATCCACAAATGTAAAAAATCGTGAGAGTTTCATCTCTCGTACATTGGCGTGATACCTAAGAATAATGAGGTTGAAAAACTTGACTTTAACAGTACTAATTCTCAAAAAAAAAAAAGAAAAAAAAGAAGAGGATTTTAAGCCTGTCAACCTAGTGGGGAGCTTCCACAATTCATCATTAAGTTGCTTACAAAATCTCAAAAATGTTATGAAGAAGCTCTTGGCTGATACACAAACAACTTTCACATAAAGGGAGTCTATAGATTGTATACATTACTGCCCAAATCACAAATGAATGCTTAAAGAGAAGGAGGCAAGTAAAGCTGGGGTAATCTATAGAAAAAGGTTTCAATCATGTTAATTGGAGTTTTCTGTTCTGATAAGAGAAATCGTACTCACTGAAATGGATAAACTGCATCAGTTAGTGCGTTTCTTTGTTATAATGATAGTGTATGATATTAATTTGATGCTAAAGAAAGCCATGCACTTGACATTGATATATTACTTTTACATTGAGAGAGGAAGTGTCAATTCTTTGGCCATCTCTCACCTAACCTTATATACACTGATGACATTCTCATAATATGTGATACAGATAATAGACAGGTTGAGTATATAGAAATTATCCATCTTTGGTTTTGGCCTTCTCTAGACTTTATATAAATCTGGAGAAAAATTTCCTCTTTCCTGAAGTTCAGAAACTTGAGAACTGGCTGCTAATTTGGGAAGTAATATTGGATCTTTACCTAACTATGTACTTAAGCATATGCCTTTGGTATGGCCTTTAAATGAGTGTACATCTGTAGTGGAGTCATTGAAAAGGTGGAGAAGAAGCGGTAATTGAAAAAGGCAATCCTTATGTTGTGTGGGAAACTGACTTTAATAAACAGCGTGATGGATGCTTCCCCAAACTATGCAATATCTTTATTCCTATGCCAGCATGGATAGAGGAAGACAGGGCTAGAAGAAATTTCTTATGGGAAGGGAACAAAGAGAAAAGTAATTCTATCTAGACAATCTCCCTATCAAAGCTAATATTTATGTTGGTACCTAAGTTAGTGAGCATGAGTTGGTTGTTCACAGGTTGCAGCATGTAGAAGCTTTACTATCTAAGATCTTAGATTGCATTTTTGACACACATGGTCTTTCAGATGACAAATAATTTAATTTGTAAACTCTCTGTTTTTGTTTGGCTTAAATAAATTTTAGAAATTTATTCAAAGAAAAAAATCACATTGCAGATTGTGGCATCCATCTTCACTTATGTTCATGCAAAATTTGGACTTAGGCGGTGGAAATTCTGTATTAGCAGTTGCAGAAGGTTGCCAGGTAATGTTTCTATGTTATTTATCTCTTATGTTGGAATCATGCAGAGAATGTCTTGTTCTTTGCTGATTCATTTCATTCTCTGCACTCCATACTGGCTGCAGCTGACAATATGGGACTTGCGAATGAAAGAAAAGGGTGGTTGTGTGCGTCGAA
The DNA here is from genome assembly GCA_029582545.1 of Solanum lignicaule. Classification (NCBI taxonomy): domain Eukaryota; kingdom Viridiplantae; phylum Streptophyta; class Magnoliopsida; order Solanales; family Solanaceae; genus Solanum; species Solanum lignicaule. The sequence goes on along the minus strand of JAJOOF010019993.1, from coordinate 11,865 downwards.
TCTGTGGATCTGTAGGAGATAACTTGTATGCAGTCTGTAATTCTTCAAAAGGTACTATTGCGGCAGGTGGAGCTGATCGCACTGTGACTGTCTATGATCCTCGCAGGTTATCTCCTCATAAGGCTTTACTTTGCTTTTAGTGGTTGTTCTAGTGTTGATCTTACAGTGTGCTTGTGTACTTGATCAAATTTCAGATAACTTGGAATATACTATGTTAAGGAATTTGTTCTCGTCTGTTATCTCATATATTTCTCATCTTGTGCATTCTTTTGAAAGGAATATTGCCAGTTCTAGCATTAGGATATGTTTACACTTTCAAATTATATTGAAATCTACAATTTTCTCAGCTTTCTATGTTTGCTTCAGAGTCCCGATGGGTAACATAGTTCCCGGCAGATTTGATTGTGTAAGAGGGTTGATTTATTTTCCTAACACACTGATATATACATTTCTATTACAGGTGGTCAGCAGTGTCAAGATGGCTAAACTGCTCTAAGTATGAGGTCAATCTTGTCCTCCCCCCCCCCACCTCTCTCTCTCACACACACACATATACACATTTATTTATATATTAGTAGCTGTTTTCTGTCAATAAGGTATCAAAGGAATTTCTAAAAAGAAGTCCAGCCAATAGTATCCTTGTCTCCAGTGAGGCCACAATTGAAATTGTCTGGTCAAAATTTTCTTTCATCTCATTTTTTCGTTACTTAAATCTCAAGTAACATTCTTTTTGGGTTCTTTTTCCATATCCTTGCTGTGCATCTTTTCTTTCATGATTCTTTTATTACACCTATGCTTTGTGTTATAATTACTATAATGTCTCATGCTGCTACAGATAACAGGACTTGCTTTCTCTTCCGTTGATCCTGAATATGTCTATGTACAAGGAGTTGACTACGAGGTGACTATTTCACAACTAACCTTTTATAGTTTTCATAAATCTTAAATAGAGAATCTGTGTTTCATCTTTACTCCAGCATATATCCTCCCTTCCATAAAATGCAGTACTCCCTAGATCCAACATTGATATAAAATTTCAGCACAGCTACTAGACATTTACGTGAATCTTAAATAGACTTAAATAGAGAATCTGAGTTTCATCTTTACTCCGTCACATATCCCTCCTTCGATAAAACGTAGTATTACCTATATCCAACCTTGACGTAAAACTTCAGCATAGTTACTAGACACTCCTTGAAAGGATGTTCAAACTCTTTTTTCGTTATTCCAACTTGTAACCTCATTTCCTTTAAACATAGTTCTTCCTGTTAAAATCCAAAATTGCTGTAGTTTTTAAGCGTGGCAGACAACTCCTACCAAAATTAGGTATTTTCCCTCTTTCTTTCTCTCCAGGACTCTGAAGTTCATTTGAATGATGGAAGTCAATATCTCCCCCTACATGGTAGATTACATGTTCATCTACTATGATTACAATGTTATTAGTTATTAGTAAAAGCATAAAGCAAAAGCAAATTTCTCAAAAAGTAAAAGGACAAAGCAAACTGTACTTGTGATACCTGGTTCTTGCAATTTAGTTTTTCCCTTCTGCAGATTTTTTTTCCCTTTTCATATTTAACATTACCATTCACTATTGCCAGTTTTGAAACATCAGTCTGAACATAGTGATCCCCGGGGGTCTATTGCCCTGTGAAATGATACTGACGGTGTTATCGATTTTTTGTAGTTTTGAGGGCTAAAATGACAATGTTTATAACTTGAGAATTTAAAAGGCTTTGTACCACATCTATCTAGGCTTTCATTTTAATTCCATGCTATACGTGGTGCATTTGGACTTTTGTTCCTCATCACAACCATAATTCAAGTTGTGATCAATTTGGTTCTTTATACCTTTCATTTTTCTCCTTTTTCTTGGGATATTTGAGAGTCATTAGTTTGAACTGCAGGTATGACCTGCAAGGATTAGACAAACCTATATACTTCCTGTGACTCTGTTGTTTGATGACAGATTTGATATATACTTCTTCACAGGTCGTCTGTGGACGATGGCGTGAAAGCAAGAAAATATTTTCGTATCGAGGAGATTCTAATTGGCTCGGATTTAGCAAGGTAAGAACAAAGTTTAAGTGTACTATGCAAATTATCCGATCCAGTTGGCTAGTTTGCTGTAAATAACTTCCACCTATGCAATTCCGTCAATGGAAATCTCAAGTTCGAAACCCCTTGCCAATGAAAGCAAGGGGTTTGCCTTTTGGGTCGAGCTTGTTACACCGGGCTTGCCTGGTGTGGTTTGCGAGCTATTGCATAGGAACGGGGGTTTTACCCAAAGGTAGTGGCTGTGGGTTTCCCTCGTCATCAACAAAAAAAAAAACCTAACATTCTTGTAATTCCACCTCCATTTAATTCATCCAATTGTTATTTTTTGACAGTGTTCAGACAGGGATGTCTTGGGAGGTTGGTCCGACTCAGGTAGCATATTTGTTGCTGATATTCGTGCAGTGAACGGATTACACCTATCAAATGACTTAGATGTCCCTGCTGCAACCAGTTTATTTTAATTTGTTTTTAGGGCGTATGCCTTAGAATTTGAGGCGTAAGCCCCCAACGTTAAATTTAACTTTTGTTGTTTTGAAGTATTTTTTGCTATAGATCATGTTTTCTTTATCCGTTTATATAAGTTTGAAATGGTACTTACAAGTTTATAATGAATGAGCCAACACAACAAGTTCTTTCTTTTTATTTTATTTTTGTAATTTCCTTTTCCTATCAAGACTTTTGTCAAAATTATTCTCTTTGGATATGAAAATGTAATACTTTCAATTATTATAAAATTTTCTGCAAATTGAACGAGTCAATTTAGATGAAACTTTCAAAGGTCATATGTAGGCATTGAGGAGACAAGATCAACTTGAAATTAAGCTATTTATTATCTTCTCAATTATTTTTGGACCCTATAAAAAGTTTATAGAGTTCCAATAGGGTGGGTCCACCCCCAAAATAAAACTTTTGGACAATACTTAATATGGACCTACCTTTAACTAGACTAACCTCTCCAATGCCTATGGAATTGTACCACCTCACCACTCCAAAACCCTAACTACCCAAAAAAAGGGGAAAAGAAAATACTACTATTAAAATAAGTAGATAACTTAGCAAGGGTGTGACTTATTGATTGATGGATTAAAATTATTAAATTTCATAATTTCACCAATAACTTTTTCCTATTTATCCAAGCTTTAGTGATGGAATTTTACTTTTTATCTATGTCGATATCATGATTCAATTGAGAGTTGTTCAAATTGACCTGAACACCAAAATTATAAGAAAATAGATAGGTCACTTAATTTATTTCTTTATTTTTTATGTACCAGTATTCTAATAAATGCAAGTTGCAATCAAGGGGTTTTTGATAGTGACAAAAAATCAGTTTTGGAACAAAACTAGTAAAAAAGTTGGGATTTAGTGATGAACTACATCCTACTAATTTTTTAGACTGTGGACCCTAGAGTTGTGGGACTTTGCAAAATCACATGCTTTGTGCTTCTTCCTTCTTTAAAGTTTTTGTATAAATCTAATTTAGTAGTAGCTCAATTTTTAATGACTTTTTTGGTCATTTTTATTTGCTTCACTTATACTAAAAATAAATGTTCATTTTACTTGTTTAGTTTTTAAAAAATTATTATCTTATATCAATTTTATCTTAATTATTAAGTATTATTTTTAAAATACATATCATTTTGTTAATTACTTCTTAAGGAGTTTGTCAAATCGAATATAAATAAATAAAAATAAACAAATGAAATGTTACTAGTAAAGGCAAAACAAATAAAAGTGAATTTGATTTTCATGACTAAAAGTTCACTTAATTATCTTACTTTTCAATCCCCTAAAAAAAGTGGTTTAAGGATAGGAAATATATTATGGGGTCGTTTGGCGTGACGGATAATACCAAATAGTCCTAGGATTAAATTATAGTACCACTTAATTTGTTGTTTGGTTGGCAAGTTTGGGATAACTTATCCCGGGATTAATAATTAGTATCGGGATAAGTTTTCCCTCCCTTTAGGTGGTATAGTACTAATCCCGGGATAAAATAAGTAAATGACAAAAATGTTTCTTTCAACCCTTTTGTTACATCACTTTTTACATTCATGAAGGGTATTTTTGTAAACAAATAAATTGTTCTTAAAATTTATTATTTTGAATACAACAAACCAAACACTCAATAAAAAATAATTCCATAATAACTTATCCCATCATAACTAATCTCATCATAATTTATCCCATCATAATTAATCTCATCATTACTTGAATTCAAACCAAACGACCCCTATGAGTATAATATAGGGGTGTGCACTATTCGGATTAAACCAAATAACCAAACCAAATTTTTATTTGGATTGGTTTTTTGGTTTTTCGGTTTTTCGGATTGGTTTTGGATTAATAAATTACTTTATTTGTTTTTTTTTGGTTTGGTTTCGGGTTTTAAAAAAAATAAAAAAAAATAAATATATATATATATATATAATGTTTAGGTTTAGAATTAAGTTAGAGTTAACCACTTTTGTCCCTTTTTGGTTATTGCATTTCATGATGATTACATTTATATTTATGTTTGAATTACATCTATAATAGGTATATTTATAAGTATTGGGTTTTAAGTTTTACTTATGATTTATATTAGAAAGTATATTTAAGGGATTAAATATTATTACTTTGGTTATGTTATTAATTATTGACATAACCGAATAACCAAATCGAAAAAAAGTCAAACCGAATAGGGAAAACCCAAATTTATTTTGGATCGAACTGGGTTACACTTTTACAAAATCAAAAACCAAAAAATTCAAACTGAATAGTGCAAAATTAAATTGAAAAATCGAATGCACACCCCTAGTATAATATAAAGGAAACTTTTGGAAAAGTGAAACTTGAAGCACAAGTTTTGGCACTTTTTTTTATGGATATTACTAGTTAATTATTAGGGATCCTAATTATTAATCAATTAACTCCTGATTTGATTGGTTTTCGACATTTGACTAGTTGATTTTCTGGAGAAAAATAACACCTCAAAACTACCCCATAGACAAATAGCAGCTGTTCCCTACTCCCTTTGTTTAAAAAAGAATGGGCTAGATACCCTTTCAGTCTATTTTTAAAAAAATTGACTCATTTTCTTTTTTTGACAATATTTTAACTTTAACTGTTCACGTGATATGTTTAAGACCATAAGATTAAAGGACATTTTGATGCATTTGACAAAACTTTACTTTATAACCACAAAATTAAAAAGTCTTCTTTCTTTTCTTAAACTCCGTTTTAAGTTAAATTAGATCATTCTTCTTGTAACGGAGGGAGTAATATTTATTTCAAAATACAAGTAACAAATCTTCTTGCAATAATATTGATAAAAGAAAAAGAAAAAAAAGATATTCATTTCTCCGACTATTAGGATCGCTTGGTTGATGGAATAAGAAATTTAGAATTTTGAAATAAATTGTGAAATTATTGTTTTTCATATTTGGTACAATTTTTTATACCATAATTATACCTATTTCTATACCATATTTTATATGGGACAGCAATTTCTAGATTACTATAAAATGAAACAACAAAATACTCCTTCTATTTCATTTTATATGAGGTAGTTTGACTCGGTATGGAGTTTAAGAAAGAAATGAATACTTTTAAAATTTGTAAAGTAAAATTGATGATAGAAATGTGTGTGGTTGGAACTCATTTCATTAAAGGTAAAATGAATATTTTACAGTTAAATTATTATTTAATATAGAATTGTGTCATTTTTTTTTAGATATTGAGACAGAGGGAGTAATACATTTGCCTTTTTTCGATGCTTTCTCCCAACGTTTTGTAAGAAAAATCCAATTAAACTAAACACATGTTTTATATATATATCATTTTTAATCCAACGTAATCTAATATTTATCGATAAAAATATATTTACTAAAGAAAATCCTATCATTATTTAATTTTTATATTATAATTTTGAGATAACTTGCCAGCAATCAACTCTTTTTAAAAGGGATAAGAGATGCATATTGATATATCCTCTTAGACATGTGGATATGTTTAATTAAAATGTTATAATCTTTTTAATCTAATAAATAATAATTAATTGTGATTCCATGCTTCTTAAGCTTATGACATATCCCTATAATAATTCTGATATATCAAAATAGTTGAGAGGACGGAACACCACAATATTATATAACATGACCCCATCTAAGTTGGCCATTTAATTTACTCATTTTATTTAATTATGACAACAACTTGATAGTTCAATTATTCACAAATTCTTATGACATTCTACCATATTATCTTTGGTGATGGTGATAGATTTTTCTAATATCTTAAACCATTAAAATATTTTATACATTTTTGCGTTGCACGATGAACTTAATTATTAAAAAATAGCTTCGAGAAGAAGACCCCAAACCTACTAACTATATATAATATAAATTCATGATATCTATAATATAAATTTCTTTCGTTACAATCAATTCTTTGTTTCGATGTGATTAATAAGATGTGGATCTTTCATGTATCTTAATTTGTATAATGTATAATGATATGATGTGAAGAAGAGTTGAACTTTAAAATTAAAAATAAATATTCCTACATGTTTTAGTTTTGATGATAGAGTTATCTAATATTCGTTGTTAGTTGGAGAGAATTGGAATGTTATGAAATTAGTTGAGATGTACGTAAGTTGATTCGAACACCACCACAATTATAAAAAAAATAAAAATAGATGACAACTATTGTGTTTGTTGAAGTAGGAAAATAGAAAGTGACAATAGGTCCCATTGCTGGATTCCATCTTGGATTATGAGATCACTATGCTAAGTTTATATGAATTGTTCATATTGCTTGCTAAGAAAACATGGAGTATAATTATTAATTAAGCTACCGATTAAAGTAATTATCGAGATTTTTTTTATTATTCTCAGAAAATGGTTTGTCTCATGTCTTTTTCCTTTTTAAACTCTTTAAAGATGCACTTCTATATTACTTTTTAAAACAAGTAATATGAATTGGAAAGGTATTTAGTGATAACTAGTTAAGTGTATGTGCTTTTAGTTTGGTTGTTTGTATTATATGTCATGATCCTAATTTACTTTGGTTGTTAATATTATAAATATGAGTGTCTTTTTATGACATATTTTTGACGTAGTGAGAGTCTGAGAGATACATTCAATGTGTTGAGAGATATACTCAATGTACAAAAATACAAGAGTTATTGAGTTATTTAATAAAGTCTTCTACCTCCTATTTGTAGATTAATAGATTTCTTCTATATAAAATTATTGTTGGATCTTTCACTTGTGCATATATTATTACCTTGAATAATTAATTTTATTTCCTTCAAATTGATATCCGAGCTTGTGTGAGATCCTTATAAAAGTCTTGTGTGAGATCCGATAAAAGCCTTGTACTGTGAGATCCTATTAAAGCCTCATGTGAGATCTGACATATACAAAAGAATATAAGTATTCCATATTTACCCAAATGTCCCATTTTTGTATGCTTGATGGTAAAAATAATTTTGAGAGTTGGTATCAACATATGAAGAATTTTATCAAAATTGTTGGACTATGGTCCATTATTGATATTGGATTCGTGAATGCCCCGGAGGGCATAACATTGACTGGTGAATTTGCAAAATAATTGGAGAAAAGTAGAAAATTGGATTATAAGGCATGATTTTATCTTGATAGAAAGGTTAAATTGAATGTATATAATAAAATTTTAAGAAGGCTTGGACAATTTTAACAAAAACACATTGACGTGTTACAGATGTGAAGGGAGAAAAACTTCAAGAACTTTGGAAACAGTTTGAGTTGGCTCAGATGAAACCAACATAATCAATCAAAGGTTTCTTTATGAGATTCAAAGAAATGGTCGATGGTTTAGAATCAATGGAAAAGTATTAGAAGAAGTTAAAATTATTTAAAAAATATTCAATTTTCTCAGTTAAGAGTTTCAGACAATAAGACAGATGTTGAGTCTATCTAAAATCTGAATACCTTAAAGCTTGATGATCTAGAAGGTGAATTGGTGACATATGAGATGTTCTTGAATCAACAAATGATAAAAATATTTGATGAAGCATTGCAAACAAAGGTGAGTCAATCTAAGTCAAAAGAAGAGATATCAAACTGAGTTAAGACAAATCAAAGATGTCAAAATCTCAAAGGTACATGACGAGGAAATAGAGATGTGATAGTGGAGGAGGAAGATCAAAGAAAGGATGATAAAGAAGAGACATTGAGTTTGGTAGAAATAAATGAAGAAAAGATGATCAATTAAGAGAAAAAGAAGAATCATCAAATTAGACAAATAGCAGCTTTTTAATGATCTAACCAAAATTGAAGAAAAAACAATTGAAGTTCTAGATCCGCAATTGAAGTGCATGACTATGAGTAGTGAAAATACAATCAACTCTAAATCATTATTCAAAATTATAGATTTTGAAGAGCATGAAAAATTATTTGTTGAAGAACTTACTTTACCATATACACAATCAACTGAAGTCGAATGGACATACAAAATCAAGTATAAATCAATTGGAGAAGTAGATAATTTTACGATAAGGAAAGTCAAAAGTTTAGGTGAATTCTCATCGAGGTTCCGCAGACGTAAGAAGAGTCAAATTGCAAGAGATTAAAAGACAATATGAGTTAACCCAAATACAATCAACCAAGTCCGTCAAATTTTTTTTTACAAGAGTTATTAATATTGTCAACAATATGAGAACTAATGGAGAAGACTTCGATCTTGTTAAAATTGTTAAAAAAGTATTATGATCATTGAGTACAAAATTTCACACAAAAAATACAGCTCTTGAGGCAACCAAATATCTTAGCACTTTGACACTTGATGATTTAGAAGGGGAATTTATGACACACAAAATGTCCTTGAATCAACAAACGATAGAAAAACTTAATGAAGTGTTGCAAGCAAAGGTAAATCGACCTAATCTAAAGGAAGAGATATCAAACTTGGCTAAAACAAATCAAAGAGTTCAAAATTTCATAGGTAGAGGACAAGGGAACAAAGGAAAATTTTGAGGCCGTGGTAAATGTAATTATTCTTACCAACAGAGTAATAATAACAATTTTAGAAAGGAACGATAAAATAATCAAAATTTTCAGAGACGTGACAAATCAACAGTTCAGTGTCATAATTTTAGAAAAATTGGACACTGTCAAAGAGATTGTTGGTTTAAAAAATCTGAAAATAGAGAAGCACAGGCATATTGGCTAAAAATTATGGAGATAAACAAGAGACTTTATTATTTCTAGCTTAGAAATAGAAGAAAATAAAAGAAATGAATGGTTTTTAGATTCTGGTTATAGCAATCATATGTCTGGGATAAAAAATTATTTGCTGATCTAGATGAATCATTTAGAGCTACTATAAGACTTGGTAGTAACTCTAAAGTGTGTTGTTGGAAAAAGGAAAAATTTCAATTACTTCAAAAAATGATTTTCTCACTCTGTATCTGATGTTTATTATGTTTAAGTGTTTATCATAATTTGTTGAGCTTAGGACAACTGACAGAAAAAGAATATGACTTGCGATTTAAGTATGAAATTGACACTATTAGCGATGATAAATTAGGATTAATTGCAACAGTAAAAATGAATCAAATTCGTTTGTGGCCTCGTTATGAAAAGTTATTTGTTAATGAAAGAACATGACTCTTATGAAAAGTCATCTGATAATGAAAGAACATTACTTTTATGAAAAGTCATTTGGTCATAAAAGAACATGACTTTTATGAAAGTCATCTCTTAAGTTCTATAAATATAATGATTCTCTAGAAATAACCTAAGAAAAATCTGCATGTATAAACAAAGCGTTTTGTTGTATTCTGAAGGGATTTGATTGTATTTTCTCCAATATGTATATGTGTAATATATTTTTAAAGAAAGTGATTACACGTCTCATAGCCATCTTCTTCTTCATCATATTTCTTATAATTATTTTTTCTAACAGTATTGTGTGTATGTTATATTATTAAGCACAATTAAAAAGTAATTTAATACTTTTAAGGTAAAAAGTGTACTTAAAAGGAACATGATGGTATTGATACAGGAAAATATACTCTAAACAATAAGATAAAGGAAAAAAAAACTAATATATTATTATATATGAGTATTAATAATACAACACAACTATAACAAACTAATAACGTAAAGAATTATGGTAAAATCGAAGATGACAAACTAAAGTTGTGATAGAAGAAAACTGAAAGTCATCTACCAAGAAACTTTACAGCGTATATAAATTGATATATAAATAAACTATTCAAAATCTTGATGAGTGAATTATTCCTGTCACGCCCCGAGCCTACACCCTGGGCGGGACCAGCACCCGGAGACCATTGCTGGCCCCAAGCGAATCCTTGGCCTGGCTTTCTTAACTCAGCGGAAACCTGACTCAACAAACTAACTCAATGCCATGCAAAGACATAAAACAACTTAACTGATAAAATCTGGCCTAAAAGGGCAACTCGAGTCTCAAAATAGAATATTTACATATATACATAGATGAGAGACTCAATACTAACTGACTGACTGTCTATGAAGCCTCTACAATACTGAGATGGATGTTGGGACAGACCCCACAACACCCTAATCAAAACAAAACTAAAAGAACAAAACAACCGAGTCCTCCGGAAAGCAAGGAGGCTCACCACTGACTCTAGAGTGCTCAGCTGGATCAACAGTGTGCAGGATGCTGACCCTGGGTACCTGTGTCTGCATCGTCATAAGATGCAGGCCAACTAGCATCAGTACATTGAATGTACGAGTATGCGAGCTGGAAAGCTAAACCACAACTTAAGCTTGAAAGAGATACAAAAGAGAACTTACCTTGGCTCTGTTCAACTCATGAATAAACGAACTCAATATATAAAGCAATAAGACACATGCAGTATATAAAGCGTGTAAAACTCTTAAAACATGACGTAAAATCATATTTATAATATCATGAAAATACCATGCTTCCTCTCATAGTCTACTTGTGCAATGCATAAATGAAGTCCCATACCCCCATCCACACTAAGCAGAACTCCTCGAGAAACCAAGCTCTTTCTACTGTGGGAGTTTCTCTAACCGACAAACCACCACTATGAAACTAAGTGGTGATACAACGTTTTACCTCACGTTGCCCGAGGACCATCCTATACCTTGCCGTGATATAGGAAGCTAACTTTACTAAGTGGATCCACTAGCTTAACTTTACGGATTCATCTAAAAAGTATGACCCGTTAACTCCTATGTTGGCCACATGGTTCTTATGGAGAGTTGAGTTAATATGAACTCGCGTCCCCAATTTGGTGCTCGATACTACTCCCAAAATACTTTAACTCATAAGTGTTTTAAACACATCTTTCTTTAGTTGAGATAATTACTCAAAAATTTAGCCCAAAGGCTCACTTGGAAACGATGTTCCTTTTTCTTGAAAACTAGCCCAAAGGCTCTTTTGGAAATCATAGTCCCATTCTTACTCAAATGTAAAAACATTTAGAAACTTCTTTGGGAATACATAGTTCCCTATTAGCTTTTGAGAAATGAACTCAACTTAAACTCTTGACTTAACTTGAGTCTTGAGACTCTTTACTTAGCTTGAAACTCTAAGCTCTTTGCTTGACTTGAAACTTGAGTCTAAAAATGAAGTTAAAACGTTCAATAAAGACTCTTGAACAACTTTAAAACTTGCTTGACTTGCTCAACTTCTAAGCTTAACTCCCAACTTCACTTGACTTCTAACTAACTCCCCTTGAATTGGAATTATGGATTCAAGGTGTTTGATCACATGCTTATAGATGAGTTCTTGACGTTTAAACGTGCTTTGGAGTGTTGGAAACAACTAGAA